>CATKHJ010713175.1:0-12252 GCA_949750685.1 Vernicia montana
TATACATATAAAATATAATATAATATTTACATAAATATATTAAAATATGTAAATATAATTTTAATATAAATATATTAAAATATATAATATGTAAATATATTAAAATATATAATATGTAATATATTTATGTAAATATTATATTATATTTTATATGTATAAATTATATATATATAATAATATGAATATATTATATATATATATAATTTATTAGAATTAAAAAAAATAGTTTAAATTGATTAATCGAATCGAACTGAACTTTTTAAGTTTGGTTCGGTTCGGTTTTATACAAAATTCTATTCGATTTAAATAAAATAAATGTTCAATTTTTCAATTCGGTTCGATTTTAAACCAAACTAATTGTTTGCACAATCCTAGTTTATAGTTTGCACTTGGAATAAATGATGAGGATATCAAATTATGTAAAATAAATCATAAAAATTCTATTTTAAGATTAATAATTTTTTTTGTTCCCGTCTAACCACTCTATTTATGATATTAAATAAATATTTTTTAATAGTAATATAAATATTAAATATTAATCTGAAATAAATTTTCATTAACTCTCCCTTTGATATTCTTGGCCACGTCCCTAGGGTTTCCGATAGGGTTAATTTTCAGTGAGTCCGGCCACCGAAGAGGATACCATTTTTCAACTTCTTTTCATAATTTATTTATGTTGTGTTGTTTAAATAAATTGGTCTCTTCCTGTAAAGAGCCTTTTTTGCTTCCCGTCTTGATCGGACTTTTTAAGTTTTTTAGCTGGGTGGCCTACGGTGTCACTGCTGTTTTGATTTCTAGCTATGTCCGGCTCTTCCACGGGATATCCCTAGCTTATGCGCTGTTTAGGTACGGTGACTAATGAAGGGGAGAAGAGTTGGCTAGTCCTGGCTTTGAGATCTCAAGATCTGTGCTTTTGATTTCTAATATGGCTTGTACGTTGAGATCCGTGGCCCTTGACAATAGACTGAATCTCTCATGGCAATAGTCATTCAATAGTTGGGATTATGTTCTCTGTCAAGTAAACCTTGCAACTGGTTTTGTTAGGCAGTGGTGTATGCATGTTGAAGCTCGTCGGTATAAAGCTCTCGAAGACAGTTCAAACGCATTTTCCTTTTTGGTGGTGGTTTTATCTCACTCTCGGTCGCGAACAACGACAATGGAAAATAATCCAGTGCAGGTTTCTGGAATAGTGCAGATGAACCAAGGGCATTTGTGAGATTCAACTTGTTTTCTAAACCTGTGGACCTTGTTATACACAGACCATTCATCTGTGAATGTTGATCTAAACTTCAAGCCCATATTTAAAAATATTTTAATGAATAGTTGTAATTGGACTCTTGATCCTGTTATTGTTTCTACTGTAATTTTGTTGGGCCTTCCCATATGACTCAATTGTTGTACTGATATGGGATTCATGCCCCTATAAATGCTAGCATAATTTTTTCTTGGGGCAAAAATATAAATATTAAATATTTTGATTTGTTATTGAATATTTTGGAGTTGCCATTTTCACAGGTGGGTTTCCTAATATGGATATTGGCATAATTGGGCCATTAGCAGGGGCCCAATTCATTAACCACCATGAACACGTCGCACTACAAATACGTGGGACCCGTAATTAACGGTTAGATCAAATCATGCATGACTGCCACGCGTCAACCGATGCTACACCCGACTTTACTCGTGTTCAAAAAGACTAAAGACAAACAAATATGAAATAATTTTATCATCACCAAAGATAGCACCAATTTTCCGATACAACTAAGCTTGATCAAGAATCTGTCTCCAAACAACCAACCAATAGTACTCTACGGTGAGATAACTAACGTCACTGATGAATGAGACGGAAAAATATCCGAAAATGGGTCAGTACAGAAAATTAAAGGGTAGTTTAGTAAATGAACAAGTTATATATCTTCAGTCTTCTTCTAGACTAGACATATTACAAATTACACAAATTAAAAATAAAAAATAAAAATAAAATTCATATTTCATTGTATTTACGTGTTTTCCAAGCAAAACGGCAGAGTAGTAAACCCCACACTTTCTCTGCTCTCACTTCTGCTTATCCCTTCTTTTTTTTTTTTTTCTTTCTTCTCTCTCACTCACTCACTCAGCTTTTGGGTTTTTCAAATTTCTAAGTACTATTTTGGTTTTGTTATGAGTTTCTGTATTATTATCTTTTCATCTTCTAGTTTTGTTTTTTCCAGAAATATTTGTTGTTGAATGGGGGGTGGATTTTGATTTTGATAAGAGTTGTTTTTGTTTGATTGTTTGGTGGAAGAGAAAAATAGAGGGAAAATGCGGAAATCATTTAAGGATTCTCTAAAGGCTCTTGAAGCTGATATCCAATTTGCCAATACACTGTAATTTCTTCTCTTTTTTTTTTTTTTGGATTATATGTTTACTGGGTTCTAACCAATTTCAAATTTTAATTGTTTATAGAAATTATTTGAATTGTGATTTTGATCTTCTTGTTCAGGTGAAGGATCGACTTAATTTATCAATTAAGTTTGTTTTGTGCTTTTATTTTGGTTATTTTTTTTTTTAGCTGATTGAACTTTACTAATTGTCAAGAAGAGTTGTAGATGGGTTGAGAGAGAATTTTGATGTGGATAAGATTCTTTATATATTTAACTATTTATAATTTGAATAATTCTACTTTAACCCAAAATTCACCAATCAGTAAATTTATCGTGCTGTTGTTGCATTCACTGTAAAAGTGTAGTAGTGTGTTTTGATATTTTCTTTGAAATCCAAATATAATTGGCAGTATCTGCTCAGCCTGCAATTTTTTTTAATTTCTAACAGGGGCATTTATGTCACTTGCGCTCTGAGTGGCTTTATTGGATTCTTTTAGCGGATAAAAAAGCTTTAATCTTATGGAATTTTCTTTTTTAAAATATTTGAAGTTTTGTTTCTGTTGATTTGTGTAGCAAGAATTTGGGTATTTTTATGATCCAAGCTATATTTGCAACTTACCCCAGAAAGCTACATTTGATTTTGTTAGTAAGGTGATTGAGCAAATGCAAAACCAAAGATTAATGAGTAATGAGACAACAGACAGACCACAAGGCAGTCCTATGAAATAATTTATGAATTATGATGCCCATTTAATTGGGAAAGATAAATTATCACCTTGTAATCTTGTTTTATTTGAAATTAGGAGTTCAAATTATGTATTAACTCTGTTCAAAGAGATTTTAAGTATTTAATATGGCATTGTTTTTTATTTCAGATGGGCTGCAAATAGCTTCCTGCTCATGCTGCCAAATTTGTTAGTTGGTAAATATTATTTTGTGATGCAGGGCTTCTGATTATCCTAGGGAATTTGATGGTGCCTGCCTTCAAATGAGATTATCCTACAGTCCTGCTGCTCAGTTTTTCCTCTTTCTTGTTCAGTGGACTGATTGCAACCTTGCTGGTGCCTTGGGACTGCTTAGGATTCTCATATACAAGGTTATTTGCATTTTATTCTATAGCAAATGTGTTGTTGCTATTTGGTTCATTGAAATCAGTATCTAACTGTTAAAATCTCCTCTGTCTCTTCAGACATAATATTCTGCCTTTTCCTTAATGTCAAGGGTGTAATAATATGATGTTGTATCACAGGCTTATGAGGATGGAAAGACAACCATGTCTATTCATGAAAGAAAAGCGAGTTTAAGAGAGTTCTATGGTGAGTATATTCATGGCAGTTAATATTTTTCTCTGAACTCTTTGAACCAATGTATTTTATTGATTATTGTATGTGACTTGTGTTCTTGTTTTCTTGTAAGCACAGTTAAGCTATCTGATTTTCACCCATTTTGATATTTGTTGACAGGGGTGATATTTCCCTCTTTATTGCAACTTCAAAGAGGAATCAATGATGTTGAAGAAAGGAAACAGAAAGAGATATGTGCAAAGTACAAAAAGAAAGATGAGACGGACAGAGGAAAGCTCTCTGAAATTGATCTAGAGAGAGAAGAAGAATGTGGAATTTGCATGGAGATGAACACCAAGGTTGTGCTGCCCAAATGCAGTCATTCCATGTGTATGAAGTGCTATCGGAATTGGTAAGCTAACTATTACGCAGTATATGTTGGTATGTGTGTATTTGGAATGAATTCAAGAGCGCATGAGAGAACTCGATTCACAGCCCCTCATTCCCAAATTGTTACAACCAGAGAATTCTGTTAATTTTCACATGATAATAGAATTCTACTACCTGTTCCGTTCCAATGTACTACAGAGACTACATTTTTAGGTGTCTGTTGAATGCAGGAATTTACTTTATTTAGTTCATCACACACAACTTGGTTGCTGTTTTTTGTATTTTGTTTTCACTCCTACTGAGTCTAGAAATGGCATCTCCTTCTTGAAAGATCTTTCCCCTTCCAAAATAGTACATCTGCTTCACGTATTAAATTATAGAAGAATCATGGCATGTGTTGCATCTCTGGTAATAAGGTAAGTTGGGAACTAAAGTTGATTGCCGTTATTGAGAAATTCATCGGAGGAGATTTCAAGATTTGGTAATATAAGCAAGGCTAGAGGTAGAAGTGTCCCAATTAATTCAATATCAGGAGGCGTAAAATGGAGATTTGAGTTTAGAACTAGTTTATAACTAGAATACTTGCAACTCCTTGGAGATGCATGATTACTACTAAGCTGAAAGAAAAGATATGTGCAAAGCAACCCTGCAACCTCTTGCCGCCCTACCTATCCCCTCCCTTGCCATCTCTTTCTCTAATTTATTTATTCATTCCTTCCTCTATACTTCAATTGGTACTACTGACTGGATGTTCTGATGTTCTGTTAGGCGTGCAAGGTCTCAGTCATGCCCTTTCTGTCGAGACAGTCTTAAGAGAGTCGACTCGGGTGACCTCTGGATCTACACCAGCAAAAATGATATTGTTGACTTATCATGGATTACTAGGGAGAATTTGAAGAGATTGTTTGTGTACATTGACGAGTTGCCTCTCATTGTTCCAGATCCGATGTTTGCTTCCTATGATCCCCCATTTCGATGAGGACCACTCTGCAGGGCTGGAGAATTTGTACATAATATCTAGTCGATTGTATATTGTAATCGTTTTTCCTTCCTCAGGAACACATTTTAGATTGTAAATACATACTCGTGATGAAACTGGATCATTTATTTATTCATTTAGATTTTATGTTGCAATTCAATGCCAATATATATGTTCTTGTTTGAGAAACTGCTTGATAGAAATTTATTTGTTGTATGAGAAAACTGCCTATTGGCTTGGTCCAGTGCTTAAAGTTGAAACAAAATTTTGTGTATAAATCTTAGCGTAAATGATAAAAGAGAACAAAAGGTTTAAAGAGGGAACATAAAGTATTTACCAAAAAAATATATATATATATATATTTATCAAAAAAGAGGGAACATAAAGAAAACCACTATTGTTATGGACATCAAATAATGAATTAAGAAATTTTTTCCATTACATTTAGCCCTACCTACTAAAGTACTAAAGAACAGAGAATGCACAGGAGTTTATTCAAAAAGTCGAAAGCCCAGATCAAGATCGAAACATACTACTTTTCCAGAGACGATTCAAGGCTTTAAAAACTTTTTGAGATATTTGTCTATTCAGATTATATCCTCTTAATTTTTTCTTGAAATATCAGCATTCTAAGATCAAGAAGGAAGCTTTTTATTGCCAATGCAACCTCAACTCTCAAATATAGTTCAATGTCTAAATCTCATGACCCCACATCGACAAATAATCAAGAAGCTATGTATTGTGGAAAGCGTGAGAAGCATCTAAACTCGAAGGATATGTCAAGACTTATGCCAGTCTAATTCTTAAGATAAAAATGCAGGCAAACAATTTACAGATGGGAATATTTATGCACACAAAGATGTGACTGAAAACTATAGATATTATATTCATCTAAAGTAAGATGTTCATGTTTAGTATCCAAGTAAACTAACAAGGCATCATGGCAGCAGGACAAGGCACATATTTTTCCTGCTTCAAATCTTCAGCAAAAAGAGTTTTCCCCCGTTTCAACTTTCAACAAGACCATACATAACCTAAACAATATGCATCTACAAGATCCAAAAATCTCCCCTAAATCACATGATGCCAAAATCAAAACCATCCAGTTTCAGTCATCGTCATCTTCTTCCTCTTCCGCATCCTCCTCTTCCTCCTCTTCACCTTCCTGACAATAATTAGTAGCGCCATCAGAAATATTAGGAATCACAATCAAAAAAGGAAGACAGTTGTAGAATTGGAGAAAGAAAAAAAACATCTTATCAACCAAGTGATATCCTCGTTTCTTTTCCTCTTTTAAGAATAGAAATAATAAAAGCTGCAGCCATAAAATTCTCCTCCTCCAATTTATGCCCTCAACCTTGCTATGACAGCACGGTGAAATTATACATATCAAATCAATTCAAGCTGTCTTGAGGTTGTACCTAACCTGACACACTCGGTTTTGCAATTTTCAAAGACACATTTCCATTATCTATGATCCATGCCACAAGCACATATAGCAAGAATAAACACCGGTTTAACATTTCTTAATTTGGTAAACAAATTATGAAGATTAACAATTTATCAGTAATGCAGCTATATCCCAACAATATTGATTTTGAACTTGGAAACTCCAAATAAGCAAAAGTTCTTAAGCAAGTAAGCATACTGTCTAAAACAATAACCATTTGAGTCATGCTTGTCTACTACTAATTTAACCCCATAAAACAAAATCAAGATCATGTCATAAAACAATATGTAAATCAAAATTATGCAACCTATGCATAGTGAAAAATCATACTAAAGTATGACATCCCCAGGCATTGTAAAAAGAATTAAATGAATAAACAAGCAGTACCTCCTCTCCAGTAGCCTCATCATCCTCATCATTCACTTCAGATTTTGACCTTTCTGACTCCTCATCACCATCATCAGCTGTGCTTTCCTGTCAATATAACAGGGACAAATCAATACCAAACAAACAATCATAACATTTTTGAATGGAGAATGGCTGAAGCAATATGTTCACCTGCTTCTTGTTGTAGGCGTTCATAAGCTTTCCATACTCATCCTTCTTTTTGGCAGCTTTGGCTTCATATGGAGCTTTTTCCTGCCAAACCAAGAAATGGGAACTTTCAAGTTATTTACAACCATTTCACAGCATAAGAAGTTAGCTTTCAAGTTTCAACAACAGTCCTAAATATAGATATCATAAAGACGAATGATTATGCCTGACTTGTCTCCAAAGATAAACAGATAAAATTTTAGTTCAAAGGATCAACTCAAGTAAATCCCACTAAAATTTTTTTTGTGCTTGCCTCCAAGAATAATGAGACATGTAGTTAATGTATTGTGAAGCTTGCAAACAATTCTAAATGAAAAGAACATATTTTTTTTCATCTCCAAAAACCATACTTCATGTACCAAGCTCAAAAACAAGTGATACTCCACTAGCTAACAAGCAAAAGAAAGCAAATATTGGAAAACATTTCAGTACTTACAGCAGGAGACATCGATTTCCACTTTGCTCCCCCAGCTTTCCCGACCTTCAATTACAAAATCATTCCAAATAATCAATTTCTTATCTCAGAGAACTTGCATCAAGAAATAAAATTAAAATAAAATCTAATATAAAAGATGGTCAAAATATGTTAACTGCTTACAGCAGATACAGCTGTCACATTAGGATTTTCCTTCTTGAAAGTCTTTCGGAACTCCTCACTGTAACATATGCATTGCATAAAATCAGACCAATCCCAAAAATGATAACTCAAAACAGTCAATTAACTTCTATCGAGAAACATACAGGAAGACAAAGAAAGCACTAGGAGGCCTCTTTGGTTTGTTTGGGTCTTTCTTGGTCTTCTTCTCCTTCTTAGCTTTTTGTTTGCTGCTCTTATCAACAGCAGGAGCCTTCCTCTTACCCACCTTTCTGAAAAGGATAGAGATATATATGATCCATCACAATAACATTCCGCTAATCACTGTATCCACCATCAAATATATAACATTAGACATCAATAGAACTTAATTAAGCCAGCAAACCAATACCTTTTATCTAAGAACATCCTTCTCAATGATCGTGGCAGCCCAAACAAACATATATACAGTATATATAAATTTGATAATTATATAGAACAAAAGAACATATGAGAATAAACTAACCTGTCATCAGCTGGCTTCAAAACTTCCTTCAAGGCCTTTTCCGTCCCTTTACCCTTGGCAGTCCTCATAATTGCTAGTTGGAACCTGTATCAACAAAGGCTTAGAAGTTAGATCAAATTGAGCAATTCAATACTTAATTAGTTCATTGTTATACAATTTTCACTTCTAAAAAATTACCAAATTTTCATATAAGGCAAGCTTTGAATCCAATCATACAAGTCGAATCACAAATACAAGCATAAATACACTTAGAGTTACATAATATAGCATAATTTAGCCAAACTCAAACAAGCTAAAAAAATGATTATCAAGAGAATTGAAAAAACTAAAATTTATATGATATTATCATATCATTTATATATAATAATAATAATTCATTGTTTGGTTGAAAATGAAAATGATTAAATGAAAATAAACTAAAATTTTGACGATGAAATTTCTTCACAATAGCATCAAAACAAAGCAGCGATTCTCTCAAACTCATAATCACCAGAACACAAACTACAAAACCTAATAAAAAGCAAAAAAAAAAAATAACATAAAAGGAAAAACAGAGCCTTCAACAACCAGTAAAATTCATCAATTTTCTCAGAAACCAAACAACTAAAGAAAAAGAAAATAAAGTAAAAAAATAAAGAAAACAGATCCAAAACAATCAAAACGCTACCTCTGATAAGCAGAGAGAAACGGTGATGCCTCTTACCTCTATGAGAAACAGAGTTGAACAAAACAGAGAATCGATGGAGAGAGAATAACTAAGGAAAAGCTAGGGGTACGACCGACCCAGTAAACCACTGAACTTGGTATTGGTAAAGTGACCGGAACAACCGGTATAATTTAGGTGCTTGCCTCCATATGAGTCGCCGTCTGTTTACGGGCTAAACCGGTTCCCAATGCTCTAGAAAATGATAATATATATATATATATATATATTTTTTTTTTTTTTTGGGATAAACACCATAATACATAAACCTAATTTGTATTCACTCATTTTAAAATGATTTGTTTTTATATAATTCCTAAAATTGCCAAGCATGCTAAACTGTTAAATCTCTGTCATTGTACTATAATTTCCTATTTAATTATTTCATCTAATTTAGATTGTGATCATGTTTATTTTTCAAATTGTAATAATTCCTTAAAATTTTTAGTAAAATTCTAAAATATTAATTTTATGTTTGTAATTTCATTATAATATATTAAGTAAACACTTATAATTTTAATTTAGTGGTATGTATATATATTTTTTATTTGGACAAAAAAATTAAATTCAAGTCCCATTTTTCAGTGTACATAAGTAAATAAATATATAATGAGTTAATTAAAATTACATTTTAATTTAATCATGTATTCTTATATGGTTGTTGTTTTGAAGAGTTATCATTTAATATGACATTTTTAATTTTGTTTGTCAAAAACTTTTGGTGAGAAACGACAATAATATTGAAGAAAAAATAATAACCATTTTGGTTGTCATTTTTCATGGTTTTTTTTATTAAAATAGTCAAATCAAGAGAAGAGAAGCATATAATAATAATAATAATTTTCATTATTTTTATTATGAATTTATAAGGTATGATTTTATGTAGAGGCGTGGAATCAGCCGGTTTGTTAAATAATTTTCATTAATTGAATAAATTAAAATTAAGTATTAATCAAACTAAAATATTAAATTTTTGTTAAATAAGTTACATAGTATTTTCCGATTAAAAAATGAATATCGTAAAATGTCTTTCACTTTTTTTTTAATTAAAATGTCTTTCACTTTAAATTCAAATATATTATAAATATTTATTATCTATAACATTGAAATTTCTAATTTATTTATATAAAAAAATAATTAAATCATGACATGAAATAATGCTACATAATTTTAAAAATAAAAATTATATCCTTATATTTTATTAATTTAAATATACAAACTAATTATTTATCAATTAAAATATAAATTTATAAAAGAAGTGAAAAAAATTTAAAAAAAAATGTAAAGGACAAACTAATTGGCACATTAGAATTCCTAATTTACTTATCTAAGAATGAAAAAAATAATTAAATCAATAAACGAAACTCTTTAACCGAATTAAAAATTGAAAATCAAAATTTTATATATTTTTAACCGAATTAAATCTATCATTTTACTTCACCAAATAAATTTAAATGAGTGACATTGGTTCGGTCTAATTTTTTAATTTTTATCGATTAATGTTCGCCTCTAGATTTGTGAATAAATATATGAGCAAATAAAAAAATAATAATAATAATAAGTGATGAAGGAAGTATTAATGAAATAGGCAATAGCACATAGCATAGCAATGAAGCAACTTTTGAGTGGTGGTGATGATTGGCGCCGAATGATATCCCATACATGCAATGACAAAGAAGATTTTTGTGTCAGAGTCTGACTTGTTGACCAGAGGGTGGACTTCTACTTTTCAGCCCTTTTGACCCTTATTTTTTTTTTTTTTTGACCATTATTCTTTTTTATAGCATGCCAAGTAAAATTAAGAAGTTTTTATACAAATATTAAAAAAAATATAAAATATTTTCATATATATCTTTTTTTTTTTTCAAAAATATAATTTATTAAATTTTTTATATTAAAAATATCAAATTTTTATAAGTATACCATAAATATATCAAAAATATATTATAAATATATCGTAAATATATATAAAAAAATATTTTTTGAAAATATAAAAAGATAAAAAAATATTTTAAAAATTAAAAAATTATATTTAACGTAATTTCTTTTAAAATTAATAAGCCCAAAAGGCCTAACTTCATTGGGCCTTTGAGTTGAATGTTTATAGCAAAATAGACAAGTACTAGTATAAAAGATTATATATATTAATTTTTAGAAGAAAAAAAATAGAAGCAAATGTTTTTAGAAAATAAAAAGATAAAAAATATTATTCATATTTTTTACGATGTAAAGAAAGATGACTTGTGAATAGTATTCTTTTTATTGTTGCCTTTTATCTTATAGCAAAATCACAAATTTTTAGTAACTAGATTTTATGAATTCAAATCATAAAGTTAAGCCAAATTAATATAAATTTATTTTTTCTCTCTCATTTTATTTCATTTATTTAAAGAATTATTTATTGTTTTTTGAATCATTAGAGGGGGAATTTAAACTATATTTAGTATGATTTGTTTGAGTTATTGTAGAAAAATATATTACATGAAGATATTGATTAAAAATAATTAAAATTTATTTAACAAGACTAAAAATAATTTTAAAAAAAATATTTAGCTATGGATTTGCTGTTATTGTAAATGACATTTAATAGTCAGTGGCTATTTACTATTTCATAAGTAACATGTGCCAACTATTTTGCCACCACTTGTACTAGTGTAGCGCTTGTGGGTGTGTATTTACTTGAAAATATGAATGTTTCATCAATGTAGACTGTTGGATTATCACAATTCAATCTAAGTCATTGATTGAAAATACGGTAAATATAGTAAAAAAGTTCACTCAAATATGTTTTTGAACTATTAATTATTAAATTAATAAAAATTTCCTTACCATTGGAAGTTTGTGATCCTCTGGGCAAAACGGACTTCATTAATTTGGCAGTTGCATGTAAAAATAAAATAAAAACATTTATCAATTGTTAAAAAGGTGAAACGCTATTAAAAATAATATTTTCATAATGGAATATACTAATGACGTTTATTGAAAATTAAAGGTTATATTGTTCGGTTAATCAATTCATGAGATATTTTTATAAATTAAACCTTTTGTATTGAATAAATATTTTAATTTTCAAAATAAAACTAATTATTTATTTAATAAGTTTGCAAAAATTCTATGCTTATAAAATTAAAAATAATAAAAAATCAATATGATTATTTTTTTTCTCTTGAATAGTCAAAATATTTTTTAGATGTGACAAAAGAATTAAAAATTAAAAATTAAAAAATTAAAAAATATATATTATAAATTATAAGATATAAAATAAACTAACAGTAAATGGTATATGTATACCAAAATTTGGTATACATTAAGTATATGTTATATATCAGCAACTACTTGAATATTTACATATTGCAAATTTGAAAAAATTAAAAAAATAAATTAACATTA
>CATKHJ010713239.1:0-16629 GCA_949750685.1 Vernicia montana
ATGGAAATCAGAATTTTCATGGGTAAATTAAGTGCTTATTCTAAAGATTTAATAGAGTTGGGTTTTATGATCAATCAAGCAATCACTAGAGATGTGATCCATGTTAGACAGTTCCTGAGCATGCTTAAGTAATACTCAATGGCGATAAGAACTTTACACAAACAAATTATTTAGCTAACAATGGGAATAAAATTTGTACAAACATATTAAATTGTTACACTAAGGCTTTTTCAGGCTTTCTTTGTCTTATTGACCAAGCAATTGCTAGAATTTTGATCCATATTTGGCACTTCGTGCATATCTGATATCCCAAATCAATTCTAGTGCATAAAGGTTGTAGAAGAATATTCCAAGACAATGTATAACATTCATTGATTCTCAACAAAAATTGTTTGACAAAACTTAAGAAATACATATATTAGAACATGCTGGCATTGAACCTTTACCTATGCAATAATGAGGTTGTATTTCAATGTTTCAAATAAATTAACATGGCGAGAAGTTTCTGAAGAAAAATTATATTTGGTCCATATTGAATTTATATTATTGGAAGAGTTATATTATGAAAAATTGCTAAATGCCTCCTAGTTTTCCATTTTTATGGTCTATCATTTTCTTTTCCTGTTCAAATGTCATTCCAGTGCATGTTTTGTTTTTCCTTTTTTTTCCCCCCTTTTCAGAAGAAGGTTTCACGAAGAAAACTTGAAAAAATTGTCTGCAACAATTTCATGTAATAGTGTAATAGATCTGTTGTCTTTTGCAATCTAATATTATTACTGATAATTGTCTCTGCAGAAAAAATTTGCTAGATACTGCAAACAGTTTAATTTTGATATTTCACAAAAAATGCTGAAGCATGCATCTATAGCATTGGCATGATATTCAATTTGAGCTTGTTACAGCTGCAAGCTCAAGTAAATATTTCCCAGTTGATTAATAGTTTTTGTCTGTAATAGCATGTGATCTATGCAATGACTGTTGTCATATTTCTTTCTACGAGATACAGATTCCACAATCAGGATGGGATAAACTCTTTATATCTTTCATTCCTACTGATTCTGGAAAAGCAACAGCAAAGACAACAAAAGCCAATGTGAGAAATGGGACCTGTAAGTGGGGAGATCCCATCTATGAGACTACCAGACTTCTCCAAGATGTTAAAACCAAGCAATATGATGAAAAGCTCTATAAGCTTGTTATGACAATGGTAATGTCTCAATTTCCTGGTTTTATGGACAACTTTTCCATGTTCCCTTATCACCTTTGCAATAGAATATTCTTTACATCATCTAATGCTCACTAAGTTAATGTCTTTGACCTGAATCTGATTAACATACATCAGGGTTCATCACGGTCTAGTATACTTGGTGAGGCTATCATCAACCTTGCTGATTACGCTGATGCATTAAAACCTTCTGTCATTGCGCTGCCTCTTCATGGATGTGATTCTGGCACTATTTTACATGTGAGCATTTCTGAATCTCATATTTCTTTCACACAATGCTTTAGCAACTTAGTTTATTAATACTGCTAGATGTGTCATTTTACCAATAAGATTTAGTGGGCATATTCATGGTTTCCACCAAATGGCATACTTGCTTGTTTTCTAATGGCAATTTATATAATATTACTCCCATAGTTATATTAATGGTTGTTATCCATTCCCAGGTCACTGTGCAGCTGCTTACTTCTAAAACTGGTTTCAGGTATTACTTTAAAACAAGTGAACTTTGTGTTTCATCCATTTCATCCCACTTATATGCGGTTATAATTATAATTGCTTTCAGAGAGTTTGAGCAGCAGAGAGAACTTAGAGAAAGGGGATTGCAGACTGAACAAAATAGTCCTAATGAATCATCTGGTCGAAAAGTATCATCTTCAGTAGAGACTGTCAGCGATCACATAGATAAGGTTTGATCATTTGTTTGTTTGGATATGCCTTCTTATTGCACATGATACAAGTAGGGGAGAAGTTTTACTTTTCAACATGCAAACATTTGTTCTATTCACATGTGTTTCGTAAGAAGAAGACAAAAATATTAGGCCCTCTGTTATGCTGTATTGCAAAAATAAATAAATAAATGATGGTGTTACATAAATTAGTAAACGTTAAAAATGTAGTGGAATTGTTTGCTTTGTTGGATGAAGAAGGTGGACCTTTTGTTCATCTTTCAACAACTGAAGCGAGCAAAGACCTGTCAGACCTCTGCCAAGAAATTTGTTCTTTTCAAATTTGTCAAACAAAAATGTATGCTGTTGCAGAATTTACTGTTTTTATTTGATTTTTGAAGTATATTAATTGAAATGCAATTTACTAAGGAGTGAAGAAACATGCCAAATGAGGGTGCATAAAGAGAGAAGTAATCTCTTCCATGTGAAAGCAAAGGCAAAGTGGAGCAATGAAAACAATTAAGAGCAGGGGATGGGAGAGAAAATAAAAAAGACTGTCAAAGTTCAATGTGACTAAGGGACGTGCTTATGCCCCTTCCTTTGCCTTTATTTCTCATCAAACAGAAAAAGAAAAAGCTGGATCAAAGCTCTTTTCATTGGAAAGAGGCCTACTTGTTGATCTAGGGTAGTTTTTAGTGAAGTTGAATAGAGTATTCACTTCAAATGAAAGACCATGGAAAATTGATTTGTAATGATTATCAACTCTCTGGTGAAATAAAATTATGATGGGATAAATGGACGAAAATGAAAAGATAAAGTGGCTACCTGATTTTGAGAGTGTTTACATGTTTTTGCACATTATAAGCTTTTTCCTTCTTTTTTTATTTATAAATTTAAGTAATGTATTAGTAGAATAAGGGCAAGAGTGTTAAGGATTTTAGGCAAGAGTGTAAGGATTTTAGGAAATTTTTAATTGCTTAAATGATGGATGTGATATAATATGACTTGACAGTTGCTTTTCTCTCGCTCTATTTTTTTCTTTACTTTTTTTCTTCTGGTTATAGGTAAATACAAGAGTTAGATTCAAAGAAAAATCTAAAGATCTTGCTTCACTTGAGGAAGAGGTAGGGCCAAATGAAGAATATTCAGATTCAGCTGTTGGATTTGATGGCTCTTCCAATACTTCAGAAAGTTTATATGCCGAGAAGCATGAAACCTCCAGCACACATGAAATTGATAGCCTTAGGAGTACTGTCTCTGGTGATTTAGCTGGACTTTCCCTCAATCAAAGTCCTCAACTGGAGAAAGGGGATGCTTCCGATCATCGGTTTTCGGTTCAGGGGACAAATGATTGGGTTCATGGCTGGAGTTCAGACTATTCTGTGGATAATGACTTGGCAGCTGTTTATGAAGAAAACAGCAGGCTTAGAGGAAGCTTGGAAGTAGCTGAGTCATCTATTCATGAGCTTCAATTGGAGGTAGGCTCGTTACAGAGTCATGCTGATGAAATAGGTCATGAAGCTCAACAATTTGCTAAGCAACTTGCTGCTGAGATTGTTTCTGGAGAAGAACTGGTTAAAGAGGTATCGGTACTGAAATCAGAGTGTTCAAAGTTGAAAGATGATCTTGAACACGTAAAGGTTTCTAAGTTGTGCCCTCCATTTAGCAGCAGGGAAACTACTGGGGCAGAACAGCATCACATGTTTCAAGATTTACAGCTCAAATGGCTAAAGGGGCTTTTAACCATGGAGGATAATGTAAGAGACCTTCAAAATAAGGCATGCTTTGGCTACAACGAAAGGGACTTCAGATTCCTTC
This sequence comes from Vernicia montana, assembly GCA_949750685.1. Lineage (NCBI taxonomy): Eukaryota > Viridiplantae > Streptophyta > Magnoliopsida > Malpighiales > Euphorbiaceae > Vernicia > Vernicia montana. Next base: position 3,709 of record CATKHJ010713239.1, read on the forward strand.
ACTCAGACATAGAGGCATTGCTTGGTATCTTGCAGAATCTCAAACAAGTAAGTGGACTAGCAGTTTCCAGTCTCAATGTGATTTCATCTGAAGGAGCAAGCCTGAAGGAGATAAGAGAAATGAGTTCACATAAAAATGGCCAGTTTGCAACAGGGACAGGGTTTGATGTGGACTTATATCAATCAGAGCTAGGCATGCTTCATTGTCTTAACATACCTGGTCTGGTCTCTCATGAATCTGATGCTGTAGATACTATCAATGCAATGAAAAGCAAAATTTTTGAACTTCTGAGGGAGTTGGATGAATCAAAAGCAGAACGGGAGGGCATTGCAAAAAAAATGGACCAGATGGAGTGTTACTATGAAGCCCTTGTCCAGGAACTCGAGGAAAATCAAAGTCGGATGGTGCGAGAGTTGCAAAATCTCAGAAATGAGCACTCTACTTGCTTGTATACAGTTTCATCCACCAAGGCTGAGATGGAGTCCATGCGCCAAGATCTGAATGACCAGATATTAAGACTTGCAGAAGACAAAAATGATATGGATTCCCTCAACAAGGAGCTTGAAAGAAAGGCTGTAACTGCAGAAGCAGCACTCAAAAGGGCACGCTTGAACTATTCTATCGCTGTGGACCAGTTACAGAAGGACCTTGAGCTGCTTTCTTTCCAGGTATTGTCTATGCATGAGACTAATGAGAACCTGATCAGGCAGACCTTTGTTGATTCATCACAACCAAGCATTCAGGGTTTTGATTCTGGGGAATATACAACAAGACTCTTGCAGTTTCAAAATCAATCTGTTGAGATAAGGAAACAACAGTTGGGTGGAGATATTCTTTTAGATGACTTGAAAAGATCACTCCACTTACAGGAAGGTCTTTACCGGAAGGTTGAAGAAGAAGTCAGTGAAATGCATTTTGTGAATATCTACTTGGATGTGCTTTCAAAGGCACTCCAGGAAACTTTACTTGGTGCAAATGAAGATGTTAAACTCATGAAAGAGAAAGTAAAGGAGCTTACGCAGCAGCTAGAGTTTTCTGCCGAGTTGAAGGAGTTACTGATGCAAAAGCTGCAGACTGCAATGGATGATCAAAATGAGTTCAAGGCTGCCTGCATTGCAAAGTGCAATGATATAGCCCTACAAAACCAAAATTTGGAAGCTAATTTACAAGATGTGACCCGCGAAAATCATCTTCTTGTGCAGAAGATTACTGAATGGGAATCTCAGGTGATGCAATACAGAGGTTATGAGAGCAAATATGAGGCCTGTTTTGCAGAGAAAGCAGAGTTGGCATGCTTATTGGAAAAGAAAGCCCAAGAAAATGGGAGTCTTCAAAATGAAAACTTCTCTTTGCAGGATGAGTTGAAAAGTTTCAAAACTGAGTTTGATGAGCAGGCTTCTCAGAAGGAAAGCCTGCAGAATTTTGTCAACTTTCTGCAAGATAAGTTGAAAAACTTACTCACATCCTATAGCAAAAGTGTCAATGGACTGCCTCCCTTGGGTGAATCTGACAGTCAGGATTTGCAGTCCAGAGACTTAACAGGTGTTCTGATGCAACTGGAAGAGCTTCAGCATAATGCATGTGAAAAGATTCTAAAACTTGTAGAAGAGAAGAAATGTCTTATGGATGAAAGAGATGTTGCACAACAGTCCATTACCGCAGCTGAATCAGAGATTGCATTGATGAAACAGAAGTTTGGACATGAAATAAAGAATTTGGTGGATAAATTAGATATGTCAAGTGTCTTGCTGCACAAGCTTCAGTTAGATATTGAGGCTTTTGCTGACAGACTCAAGGTTAGCTCTGAAGTTGAAGAAAAATATGCACAGCAGCACACTGAACTTTTCTCTGATCTTGATCGTATAGAAGTTGGGCTACAAGAACTTACTTCTGAGAACAGGAACCTTGCTCATGAAATCTTGGCTTTAGAGACTGTGACAGCAGCAGAATTTACTAAGGAAAACCATGCTTTGATGGCATCTTTACAAGATAAAAATGAAGAATGCACCAAGCTTGCATCAGAACTGAAGAGCTTGAAAGAAAGTCTGCACTCTCTGCATGATGAAAACAAAGCTTTGATAGAATCTTCAAGGGTTAAAATGGAGGAGTCTGTCCGTCATGCATCAGAGTTAAGCAATATAAAAGACAGCTTGCAATCTCTGCATGAGGAAAACCAAGCTTTGATGGTGTCTTCACTGGATAAAGCTGCGGAAGCTTCCGGGCTTGCATCAGAGCTAAACAGTTTGAAGGGAAATCTGCAGTCTTTGCATGACGAAAACCAAGCTTTGATGGCATCTTCACGGGATAAAACTGAGGAATCTGCCAAACTTAAATTGGAGATTAACAGTTTGAAACAAAATTTGCAGTCTCTGCATGATGAAAAAGAAGCTTTGATTGTGTCATTGGAGGAATCTGCCAAGCGTGCATCAGAGCTAAACCTTCTGAAAGAAAGTTTGCAATCTCTTCGTGATGAAAATCAAGCTTTGATGGCATCTTTGATGGGTAAAACCGAGGAATCTTCCAAACTTGCATTGGAGCTTAGCAGTTTGAAAGAAAGTTTGCAGTTTCTGCATGATGAGAAACAAGCCTTGATTGCATCTTCACAGGATAAAAATGAGGAATCTGCGAATCTTGCATTGGAGCTAAACCATTTGAAAGAAAGTGTGCAATCTCTGCATGATGAAAAACAAGCATTGATGGCTTCTTCACTGGATAAAACTGAGGAAACTGCCAAGCTTGCATCAGAGATAAACAGTTTGAATGATAGTTTGCAAACTCTGCATGATGAAAACCGAGTTTTGGTGGCGTGCTCACTGGACAAATCTGAGGAATCTGCCAAACTTAAATCAGAGGTAAGCAGTTTGAGAGAAAGTCTGCAATCTTTGCACAGTGAAAACCAAGCTTTGATGATGTCTTCACAGGATAAAACTGATGAGTCTGCCCAGCTTGCATCAGAGTTGAACAGTCTCAGAGAAAGTTTGCAATCTCTGCATGATCAGTTGCATGCTGAGAGAAGCTTGAGAGAGAATTTGGAGAGTAAAATTACAGATCAGACTTCCCAATTGAATGAAAAGAAGAGTCATTTTCTCCATCTCAGGAAATCAGTGTCAGATCTAGAATCAGAGAAATCTAGAGTTTGCAATCTCTTGTCTCACTATGAGGACAGTCTTAAAATTGCTCGGGAAGAATGTTCTTCTATTTCTGGTCTTGAAACTGAGTTATGTGAAATGCATGAACTTTTAATAGCTGCAGATGTCAGACTAATTTTCACAAAAACTCAGTATGAAGGCAGGGCTGAAGAGCTTGTTTTGCAGGTTTGCTCCTCAGATAGGCATCTTGCTGAACTTCAGAAGAAGCATATTGATGTAGAAACAACCCTAAATCGCTGTCTTGCTAGTGAAGCCCAATACATTGAAGAGAATACCAAGTTATTGACAAGTCTCAGCTCCATTAGATCTGAGATAGAGGCATCTATTGCTGAAAATATGTTACTTCTTGAAGCAAACAGAGTCATAACAGCTGAACTCGAGGAGTACAAGCATCGGGCTCAGAATGTTGAGCTTAGTTATTGTGAGAACAAAAGTCAGCGTTCTCCGGAGGTTGAAAGGTTGAAGCAAATGCTGGTGAGTTCTGAAGAGGAGATTGATAATCTGGTCTTCTCCAAGGAAGAACTGGAAGTTAAAGCACTAGTACTCAAAGCCAAATTGGATGAACAACAAGCTCATATAATTGCAATGGAAGGATATCATAATGAACTAATGATGCTGAAGAAACAGTGCAATGAGCTTATCCAGAGGCTTGCTGAACAAAGTTTGAAGACAGAAGAGTTTAGAAACTTGTCTGTCCATTTGAAAGAACTTAAAGACAAGGCTGATGCCGATTGTATCCAGGCTCGTGAAAAAAGAGAACTTGAAGCGCCACCAGTTGCCATGCAAGAGTCCTTGAGAATTGCATTTATCAAAGAACAGTATGAAACAAGGCTGCAAGAACTGAAACACCAGCTGTCTATCTCCAAAAAGCATAGTGAAGAAATGTTGTGGAAATTGCAAGATGCCATTGATGAGATTGAGAATAGGAAGAAATCTGAAGCTTGTCATCTGAAGAAAAATGAAGAACTGGGAATGAAGATCTTGGAATTGGAGACTGAGTTACAGTCAGTACTTTCAGAAAAGCGTGAAAGAATGAATACCTATGACTTGATGAAGGCTGAGATGGAATGTTCATTAATAAGCCTAGAGTGCTGCAAAGAAGAAAAGCAAAAACTTGAAGTTTCTTTGCAAGAATGCAACGAGGAAAAGTCTATAATTACAGTTGAACTTTCTCAGATGAAAGAATTGCTAGAAAATTCCAAATTGGGCATGAATATTCAGGAGGAAGGAAATGGTGTATCCTGCAAAGTGGATTGCATGTCTTCTGATGAGTCAATTTTCAGAAATGTGTACAAGGAAAATTCCATTGCTGATGCTTTAAGCTGTGGAAGAAAAAGTGTAGATGTGGGTCCTATGAATGGTTCAGCTAGAGACCCAAGTCTCAAGTGCTTGGGGCAAGATAGTTCGAGGAACTGCAAAGAAGTTGACCAAGTAACCACACTAACCAATGTGCAACTTGAGCAGGTAATAACAATTTTTCCACATTGTAAGTTCCAAATTGATTTTTGCTTTCACCAATTATATATTATTTTATAGAAACTATATGTAGCATATGTGTATGTGCTTTATTATTAATTTACTTCATTGTACCTTAAAAGTTTGTTTTTATCATAGCAGGATGATATCAAAATGTGCAGATTATCAATAAAATGTATTTTATGTCCAATTTCTTAGATTGGATTATGGATAGATTAATTTTATATCTACATGAGAATTTGTTTGATTTGGTGTTCATGTGTGTTCATCTTCATCCCTTCTACTTGTAACATCATTACATGGCATATTACCTAAAAAGAAGCCCTTACTTTCTGTGATTGAACATCTAAACTCTGAAGTCTCAATGCTACATCTCTCTAATCTTTTATAACTTTCACAATGAGAAAATGCAAAATATAAGTGAATAAATGAGGACAATAAATTGATGGGAAATTATACGACCATAATAATATATCTATATGCCATCTTTTGCAGGTACTTTTATCCTCTAAGATTGCTTAAAATCGTTTCTGAGTGTTACCTCTAGAACCTGTGAGCCAAATTTTTTCATCACGCCGTTTACTATTTTAAGCAATATTGAATAGTCGCCAATTTTGTGATTAGCTGAAAGCTTATGCTACATTAGTGATAAGAACCATAAGCTATTTAATTCTGAACCTCTGTGTATTGCATATTAAGAGCATTGAAGAGATTGGTCTCTAAGTATATATTTGCATAATTATTTTCAGGATGTTCTTGTATCTACTGGTGTGAATGGGATTCAAAGCTCCAAACTCCTAAATCAAGAGAAGTTGCTGCACAGTGACATGAAGCATTTAGCTCTTATCAACGATCACTTCAGAGCCAAAAGTTTGAAGTCTAGTATGGACCACTTAAATAATGAGGTATGTGTACTTGTACTCTCAAGGAAAGCGAGAAGATGTGTATGGATCACTCACCTGTCTAATATATTTGGCATGATAAGGAAATGTCCATTACAGCTTTTAGGTCCAGATATAAAATTTGCAAGGATAACGTCTAATGGCAAGCAAATCTTTATTTATGTTCTCTGTGTAGTTGGAGAGGATGAAAAATGAGAATTCACTTCTGCAAGATGATCATGATTTTCACCAAAAATTTCCTTGTTTACAAAGAGAATTTATGCAGCTACAAAAGGTAAATAAACTTTCATCTGTACACTCTTATAGCACAGTAGTTAATCATCTGAACTCTTAAATTTCTGTTGTTTGCTCAGGCCAATGAAGAACTAGGAAGCATGTTCCCCTTGTTTAAGGAGTTTTCAGGGAGCGGCAATGCATTAGAAAGGGTGCTTGCATTAGAAATTGAACTTGCTGAATCTCTGCAGGCAAAGAAGCGATCAAGCATCAATTTTCAGAGGTAAGTCATCAAGTATATGGCTATGAAAAGCCCTGGCAAACTTGAATCCTACTGTCATTGGTGGGGGCACAGAGAATTGTCTCTCTCTCTCTATTGCATTAGGCAATATAGCTTGAAATATTCCCAACTATGCGAAAGGATTTTGGTGCTTTATTATAGAAGGGGCAGATTAAAGAAAGAAACTCAACTGTGTCTGTGCATGGAATTTAATTTGGTCTGAGTTGCAAATACTTTATAAAGGATCATTAACCAGCATTTTGGGACTTTGCTTTTAAAATTGTGCAGCATTACTCCCATTTGAATACCTAAACCATAGTCCATAAGACATATTTTATGCCTGGAGACTGTATCTCTTGTTTCCCCTACTTCGCCAAAGTATATGGTATAAATCTTATGTACCTTCAACTAAAAGTATTCAAGCCTCTAATTAGCAGGAGTTCTGTTATCCTTTTTAGCTGGACCTTATCACTCATTGTTGGTCATCTCGTTTGTTTGTGAAAACACAGCATGTTTGCCAACTTGATTTGATATTTCTATGCGTATGCTTTTACTTGGCATTCTCTTTTTTCTTCTTTGCCCCTGGCTGTGCCCCTCTTTATTTTGTTCCACATTCCTAAAAATGGAACTCTCACTAACTTGCTACTTGTTTTTTTACCTTTTGCCTATCAATTTTGATGCATCATCATTTTTTTTCTTTTCTTCTGAAATGCTGTGAACTTTGCTTCAATGATACTAATAAGCTACTTGATGTGTGAACTCGTCTGCCATTTCCCACCCTTTAACAACATATTAATTTTCCTTGCATTGGTTTCATCTAGTAACTGGTAGATTGTAAACTTGTTCAAGAATCATTTATTTGACATATTTATACATTATGTAATTAGGATCCTTTCAAATATGTGAAACCTTCTAGAATATGATGTTATACAATTGTGTCAAACTCTTGAACATGGTAGTGTAATCTAGAATCTTAACTGAACAAACAAACACCTAATAAATATTAAATTCTTCTCTGCGACAGTTCTTTCTTCAAACAACATAGTGATGAGGAAGCAGTATTCAAAAGCTTTAGAGACATCAATGAATTGATTAAAGAAATGCTTGAACTTAAGGGAAGGTATGCAGCTGTAGAGACTGAACTAAAAGAGATGCATGACCGCTACTCTCAGCTAAGCCTTCAATTTGCTGAGGTTGAAGGGGAGAGACAGAAACTCACGATGACTCTTAAGAATGTTCGGGCATCCAAGAAGGCTCTACACTTAAATCGGTCCTCATCAGCCTCGCTTGGGGACCATTCCTTGTAGCAATTGTGACAGGCCTCTGTTAGTGTCTTGTCTGCAAAATCTCAGAACTCCATTTTACCAAGTAAGAAGTTTACATCTTGGATTGCACGAGTTAATTATTTAGACTGTCTGGCAGCTATTCATGGGGTACCTAGTTATTGCAAGCACAATTTTCAAATATAGAAAAGCCTGGTAAGGATACCAAATGCTTAGAAGCAGTTGTACTTTGTGTAAATAAAACTGTATTTGCTGGGTGTTGTCCCCAGTTGTTAGTATCATAAGGTATAGATCAATGTAACATTATGACCTTTTGGTCTCAGCGTTGTAATCCATTATACTTGTATAGTAAATCAAATTCTTTGAAAAAACAATTTTGTTTAATCACAGCAACAAGCGAGAAAAACATGTTTCCTTTTCACCTCTATTTCTTGCTTTCCTTGCCAATTGTTTGAAGTGATCAAATCTCATTGTTTGCAGGATTACACTTGAGGAATTATTAGATAGGACACGAAAGTTGTAAATGTATTTCCTTTTACTCACATTGTGGTGAAAATATGATTGGACTCATTTATGGGATCCAAATCAATGTGAAGATAAAGTATACTTCTATCTAGTAATTTCTCATCCATATTAATATGTGAGTTTGGTCTTTTTTACCTATTCAGGTATTGCAGAAGGTCGGAGCTGTTAGTCCGGCTACCTGTAGTTACACAAGTGGATGGATTTTCCCATGTAATGCAAACCGTGAAAAAGGTTGCGTGTAAATTTTGAAATGCTTTCCATTCATCTTCTACTTTCTCGTAATGTAGCAGACGATAAGAAAAGTAGCTTTTGTTCAAGGTGTTATGAACTTTTGATGGATGTTAAAACTCTAAAAAATGCTCAGGAATTAATGGAAAAGAGGAGCTGAACCCAACCTTTGGCTCTCCTGACAAATTCCTTTTGAGAATAACATTTTTCCAGTTGCTGATAATATGTTCCCTGGTTAATTTGAACTGGTGCCAGTAGCATTTCAGAAGCAGCAAGAGTGATCAAATGAAAGAAAGATAAACAAAAACAACAAACTTTACTGGTCATGAAAATTTATTTGCTGTAACTTTTCATAAGCAATCTAATTACAACGAAATCAAACCAAAACAATCATTTCTTCTATAACTGCCTTTTAGTTTTTTTCCTTTTTCTTCATTTTCTTCCTTTTTTCTTTTTATTTTTTTGGGTAGCACATACCCTCTTGATCAACTACACTTCTAATTCACTGATATTAATTTCTTTTGCATTCACAACTAATCGAGGAGCTACGGAGTAATTTTCTTGAGGAAACCAAAGGCAAAAGCAATGAGAATCTTGATCACAGACCTTCGCGCTTCAGTTTCTGAGACCATTCAAAACTATGAGTTCCTGAAATACAGTCAAAGCTTTTCGGAAGCAATTTGATGCAACTTTCTGGGAAAATAATATGATTTCTCAACTACCATCTAATGAAATGCTTGGATAGGAAACAACACCAACTTAAGAAGCCTCAGTAATTCTTGTCACTTGCAACTACAATATTGAACAAGCACACCCTGTCTTCTTTGTAGAATCTTTCCGCAGCTTGTCTGTGAAAATGAGATCAAGTGTTAGTTCTTTGGGTTGTGACCTTTACTTTTTTATCGGTTTCATTTTATTTTCAATACTTATTGAATGTGTATTCATGAATTACTGTTTAAAATATTAAATATGAAAATGAATACACTGCACTGAGTCAGTAGCTTAAAAACCATTGTTCTTCCATCCCCCTTCCCCTAAAGAATACACCCAAAAAGAAGAGAAAAGGAGACAATTAAAAGAAAGAGACTATACTGTGAATTTGAACAAGTTCACTAGGAACAAGAGTCTTAGCTGCATAGTGCTAACTTATAGCTAGAAAAGGGAAAATAAACAGAAACATAATCAGTAGCATCATATAACTAGGAGGAAAAGAAAACAGACATTAAGATGATGTGTAAGAGCTGAAAAATATAAGAAAAACTTGTTTTGCTTGGCACGTAAAAGGTCAATCAACAATATCATTTTTCTAAATTAACATAATCTGGCAATGGAGCTACCATGAGCAAAAAATTGATGCCTATCTTTCCTGGATTAATTAGTCTGACCAAATGCATACAGTGAAAATGATGCACATGTGGGAATTAACATGAATACATGATACGTTAGTGACTTGATGGTTATCCTAATCAAGAACAATCAACGCTTATCATAAATGTTATCATTACCACCACAATCTGCATGGACAAATCATTCATGTTGAGCACATGTAATTGTCAAATGTAAAAAACATGTACAGCTTAGTAGCCATCAAATGCTACATGGATTACCACTATTTTTGTCTGGCTGGGGTGGACGCAGAACAACATGCATGGTGATGACACCTCCGGGAAGTTCACTGACAGGAAGTCTGGACTCAGCAACCGTCCTGTTGTTTTCCAGTATCTTTCCAGCATTTATGAGTTTCACATCATTTATAGTCTTTGGACCGTTTTCTTTATCTGCCAAATAAGATAGCAACTTATCAGTAAATGTAATTCAGTTAGATACCAGAACACAATTTTGTAATCACTAAACCACACAGCATAATGAGATTTGGGGCAAGACATATTTCATTCCTCTGGTTCTTTCTTTTTTTCAATGTCTATGTGGGAGTTGATACAAGCTATTGGCTATTGCTAATTTACCATCTAACAGAAGAAGCTTCAGAGATACGAGTACAAAATGCAAATAAGAGCTCACACGCATCAGATTAAAACAAAGTGAAATCAATACATTAAAAATGGTGAAAACCACATTATAAAATTCAAATCTCAAAACTCGAGATAGTATCATTCTCATTCTAAATTTCCTATTTATGTTGGAAAAGGGATCTTATTTTTGGCTACAAATAGCCTGGACGAGGCACAATGAAAATCAATAACAGAACAGCCTTTATCTAGACATCAATATTTCTTTAAGCACCAAAGAAAACTATTTAAAGACAATAGTTACTACTTCACCAAGTTATATAAATTTTAGCATGTAATTTATCTAAATATACTTGCAGGATTTTATCTCATACAGAGCTTTTAAAATTGAGTAAATTGGATAGCTTAATGGTCAGAAAAGTCTAAGAACAACACCATAATACTTATGAAATAACTTGGGAACAAAAAGGATAAATTAAATCTTGACATATGGAAAAGGATATAAGGTATATGAGGCAGATAAAAGCATTACTGCAAAAGGCAGAATAAGAACTCAAAATCAAAGATTCCTACCCAATGCCCCAACTAATACTCAAGTCATATAGATTAAAGAACAATAACAAAACCTTCAGAAAAGTACCCAAAATTTGAAGCAATGAATAAAAAATCAAGAAGTAAACATATGAAACTGTAATCTGAAGAGTCTTAACACAAAATAATTCAAGATGCATAAAAGTCAATACAGGTGAAAAAAAGATATTTAACCTTTTGGCCACTGGGAAATTATCTTCTCTTTGAGAGTTGCCACTGTGGTTGCTGGACTATATTTGCTTGGCCCAATATCAGTACCATCTGCCAGCCTGAATTTGAGATCAATGAAATCTTCCCCAGCCATTTATAAATCACTTTACCAAAATCCCACCTCAAATTTTCATTCTAATCTCCAAGAAACTGCTTGAACTCTCAAAAAGATCAAAGAATCCACCCTATAAAGCCTCTTTGACAAAAAATAATAATAATAATTCAGCAGAGAACACTGAAAACTAGCATTTATCAATGGAAAACAATATAAAAAAACAGAACATCAAGAACCCAGATAAAAGAAAGTGATTCTTTACCACAAAACCCACAAAAGAAACACTATTTTGAACAGATTTTGATTGAAAATAGGTGTGTGGTTCACTTTCTGAATCCCCAGATCCCTAAAAATCTTGATGCCACAAGCCCACAAACTAAAGACAAAGAGGGTATGCGAGTGATTAACGAGAGGAACCCAAGAAAGAAAAGATGGGCAGGTTCTTAAATTGCTTTTCTTGATGTAAAAAGAAGAAAAAAAACAGAGAGAAAGTAGCCAAATGGAGAAATTTTCAAAGTGATGATTTTTACCTGAATCTAACAGAAAAATCCAATGATAATTGAAGACGACATTTTCAAAACATTTGAAAAAAAAAAAAAAAAATTACCAGAGACACAAGCCACCAACTGATTATCTGTATCAATTAATCTTGGCTTAATTATTGAGGGGAGAAAAGAAAAGAATATTTTCATTCCTAATTTTTAATTTATTTTTTAATCAATGATAAGACTTTTAATTTTTTTTTACTTATTAATTTGGGTAATAGTACTGATATTATTATTTTAAAAAATTTCTTTATATATGATTAGACTGTTTCTAATTCTATACCCAGAGCATGAGTTGATTCCACGCTACTTTATTCATCAAACAACTTTTATAAATCTGATTTATAAATTATTATTATTATTATTTAATACTAAAAAATTATTATTAATAATGATATTTAAAGTCTAGCATTTAGTAGTCTAAATAATAATAAAAAATTAATTAACTTAGGAAATTAACGTATGAAAATCATATTATCTAGCAACTTTTTAGGTTACATCATAAATTTTCATTTATATAACAAATTGCATCTTTATTTAAAAATAAAAATATAAAAATATATATTAAGAAATTCCAAAGCAAAAGGATAGTTCGATCTTCTTCCAATACAGGGATTAAAAATTTGGAATTGGTTCTTATCATGATAATATATAATAATTAAAATAAAAAGTCATTTTTTTTAAATTTACAATTATACATAAATCTCTAAAATATATTATTTTATCACAATTTTAAAAATTAATTTTAATTGTTTTAATTTAATAAAAAATAAAATGAAAAATAACTCATTATATCTACATATTTTTTTTCTAGTCATTTATCACGCAACTTAATTTTATTATAACTCTTCACTTTTAAATTATAAAATATAATGGATGTAATTTTTATAAAATAGGTACAACTATAATTAAATTTTACAAATGTAACGATACAAATATTTTTATAAAAAAAGGTAGTTTTGTAACTTGAAAGGCTCTAAAAAAAAAAAAGATAAATTATTATTTAGTCTTTAAAATTTGATCAAATTAATTAATTCGTCCCTACTTTTTAAGAAATTAACTAATTAGTCCCTTAATTTTGGTTCCGTCAGACTATTTAGTCATTCTGTTCAATTTTTGTACTTTTTCTGTTAAAATTTTAAGAAAACAACTAAAATGCCATTGTATATATAATAAATATAATTTTATTTTTATTATTTAAAAATAAAAAATAAAAAAATTCAAATGAATAAAAGTGAATAATATTTATATATTTATATAATAATTATAATTAATATCATTAAATTATAAAATTATTTATTATTATATAATTATATAATTTTTATATATAATAAAAAATTAAAAAAATATATTTATATTAATAAAATTAAATAATTATTAAATAATTAAATGATTATTATATAATTATTATTTAATTTTATTAATTTGATTTTTTTATTTTTTATTTTTAAATAATAAAAATAAAATTATATTTATTATATATACAATGGCATTTTA
>CATKHJ010713241.1:0-12304 GCA_949750685.1 Vernicia montana
TCACAAAATCGCTCCTTTACTCCAAAAATGATTAACTAAATTAATTACAATTTATATGGAAAAGCATAAATTTACATGGAAATGAATGGGGGAAGGGATTGGTTGGGATTTGGATTTGAGGCTTGGATTCAGATTCCAAGCGTGCCTATGTACCCCACTGAATGGGGATCAAAACCCACGTAGTTCATTCCACTATGAGGTGGAAGGAGGGTTTAAAAATCGGTCAGATTTGATTGGTTTGGTTTGATTTGAGGTTTGATTGAGGGTAAGAGATTATACATTCTTTTTGGTTGGTGGAGGGTGAATGATTTTACCAGAGCGGAGTTCCGTTTCGGAAAGTGAGATGATTTTGAAAAAGAGATTTGATTACTCAAAACTTTAATTAATTATAATGATTAATTAACCAATTTGAGTAAAAATTTGATTAAAAAAAGATTAATTAACTAATTAAAATTGATTTTTAATTAATTAATAAATTAATTAAGAGTTAGTGGGAAATTAAAAAAAAAGATTAATTAAAATTAATTTTTAATTAATTAATTAATTGAGAGTTGGTGGGAATTTTAAAAAAGGATTAATTAGTTAATTAAAATTAATTTTTAATTAATTAATTAATTAATTAGAGGGAGTAAAACTAATTAGAGAGAGAGAGAGAAAAAGCAATTGGAAAATCAACAAAAGCTTTTGAGGTGTGGTTTGAAGTTGTGAGGAGGGAGGTATTTATAGGAAAATGGGGTGGAGTGAAAAGACCAAAAAGGGTCCAAAAAGCAAAAAAAAAGGAGGGGTAATTTCAGAATTGCACAAAAAGGGTCAGGGCCGCAAAAACTGGTGGAGGAGGCGCGTGCGAAACACGCGGATCCACATGGTCCGCCTCCGGTGGTCCGCGCGGACGTGTCAGTACGGTCAGCCCGTACTGACACGTCTGCCACTGACGCACGTCAGGCGCGTCAGTGGCGGAGCTGCAGGGGGTACCTGCAACGTCCGCAGGGCCCTGCGTGGCACCGCATGTCTTCCATGCGGACGCCGCGTGCCTACAAGCGGATCTGCGCAGACACATGGCGGATCCGCGTGGGTGACACGCAGACATCCGCGTGCGCCTCAGGCTCCGGTTCGATTTTCGGGGCTTTTCGGGTAAGTTTTCGAAGGCTCTGGGTCAATTTTTGGGGTATTCTGAAGTCTGAAAAATTACCGGTCAGTGGTGTTAGATCCGAAATTAATTATCGGACATTTTGGCAGTTAGTTTAGAGGAAAATTGGGTCATTTTCTGGAAAAGACTGTCTGGTACAGAAAGTTTGGTCGGGGTTAGAAAATTGTCAGTCTCATTGTAATTTTATGCATGAAAATCCATTTTTTCGAGGGGGCGCTGCCCCCCCACCCCGCAAGGGCCGCTGCTCCCTTGACCCTTGCTCGCTAACCGACTAGCGGGACCGCCGTACCGGCTCTGCGTAGCGTACGAAATTTAGCAGGTGTCAAGTTGCAGCAGCATCTTAAAGGTGCAAAATTGAGGGTTCACATATGTATTTATATGTGTTTAATTAAATTGAAAGGAGCAATGTATCTGTTGACCTATTATGTGTTTTGATTTACAAAACATAGTAAAATTGATGAAAATACTCTTCATATATTCATGTTATACTTATATATTCATCAAGAATTGTTTAATATTGATCAAAGCATGTAAAAAGCTATTTCAGGGTATGAACGCACGTTCAAGAAGATGAACGCACGTTCATGTATGTGCACAAGAAGAACAAATCACATAGAGAGCTTTTGAACAAGCCTTCAAGGTTCTGAACGCACGTTCATGAACTTGAACGCAGGTTCAAATAGATGAACGCACGTTCATCATGGAAAGTTCAAAAACTTCAAATTACACAGAGAGCTTTTGAACGAGCCTTCAAACTTTTGCACCGACGGTTCAAGAATGTGAACGCACGTTCAAGTTGTGCAGATCATAAAAAAAATTGCTGTTGGAAGTTGGAGGGAAGATAAAAAAAGTCAAATCAGAGCAGATTTCTTTTGGATCCATGCCCAACAGTCATATTTAAACATTCCTATAAATACAAGAAGGTTCAAAAGAAGAGAAGAATACTTGCCAAGTGAAAATCGATTGCTATTCATATCAAAAAGCTTTCTTGATCATTATACTCTATTTTTGAACACCAACATAATCTTGTTCTTATCCTTGTGTGTTCTTTAATCAAAGCTAGTGCATTTAATTGTAATCATTTCTTTAGCTTGTATCATAGTCTTGTGAGACTCTAAACATAAAAATTATTGTATCTTGAGTGAGTTGGGTGAAATCCCGTGAAATCTATTGTAAATGGCGAAATCCCGAAGAACTAAGCTTGTAAAACTTTGGGTGTAATCCCGGTTGATTAGTTGAACCTCAAATCGGTTTGATTTGGGAGAAGTGGACGTAAGAGAAGCAATTGTGCTCCGAACTACTATAAATCTTGGCTAAGCTTTCTCTAACTCTATTTCCTTTAATATTTAATTAAAATTGTAACTTATTGCATATAGGTTGTTATTTACATTATAATTTTTAATAATCCTATTCACCCCCCCTCTAGGATTGCCATACTTGGGACAATAGTATCTATTGTTATAGAGTATATGACGATATGGGAAAGTGAAAATTAAAATGCTAATGAAAAAGGAATGAAAAGAAGTTACGGAAAATTTTACGAATCGGAAGTTGGTTCGTTTGGGCTTTTAATTGGGCTTTTGGATTTTCAAGCCCAATCCAATGTAATGGCCGGCCCACAATTGTTCAAGTGTATATAGAATTTTATTTTTATTAAGTTAAGAAATGATAATTAGAAGAAAGATGGTGGAAAGATTGAAATTTGCTAGGTTCCATCTTCCATCTCACCAAAGTTGACTAAAGTCAACCACTTGAACAACTTGACTTCTTCTTTCTCTACAATGAAGACCAAGTTCATTCTTTTGTTTTATTTACATTATCACTTGTGTATAGTCACCATAACACCTAAGGGAGATCATGACCATTGGTATTAATCAAATCATGATAAATTTATCTTGAATCAATCATAGCCATTTGATTATCATAGCTAAAATCTCCACCATTCATATGTATGATATATAAACAAAATTTTTACCTTTCCTCTTCACTTTGTGCCGCCCCACCTTAAAGCAAAGGAAGACAAAACTCTCTCAAAACACCAAAACTCTCTACTTATTCTTATTTCCAAAGGATAGCAAACTAAGATTTTCCAAAGGTGAGAATTAGTGCTTAGTGAATTCTTTTATGGTTATTGATATGGATTTAGTGTTTGATTGAAGTTATTTCTTTTTCTTTTCATTTCAATGGTATGATTAAATTAAGGAATATCAAGGGGGACTTATATTATGTATCTTTTGTTGGATTATTCAAATTAAAGCTTGGAATTGAAAGATTTACAAGTGAAATAAGCATGTAAAACATGCAAAAACCATTTGAAGGAAATTTCCCCTATGGTTCGGCCTTTTTTAGTTTTATGGGGGAGAAATGTTCTAAATTAATTTTAATATTATCTAAGATCATTTAGGGTGTGAAAAAGTAGTTTAGAAGTGTCAAATTGAATTATGGTGATTTTATTCAAAACTTGAATTTTTGAAGACATAATTAATGATATAAGAGAGGTATATGATTTGATGAGTATTTTTGACATTTGTTTGATGCTATATGATTAATATGATGTTAATTTGATGAATCTATGTTCAATTTAAGGTTTAATTATGAAATTGATATTTTCCCCCAAATTTTAGGGTTTATGGAGTAAATTGGGGATTTTGAGATTTAATTTGAATTAATTAAAATTGATTGGTTAATTAAGTTTATTTATGAAGTAATTTAATAATTTCAAGATCAATTTGGAATTTGGGTTAATAGAAATGATTTTCCCCAAATTGATGGAATTGGTATATTTAGAGATTTTGATTTTTAAGGTATAAATTTATATCATGAATTAATAGAAAATATATTTGCTTTGATTTATGTGTAGGAAATGAATTTTAATTAAGGAATTAAAAAGGAAAAAGGAATAAAATTCCTTGATTTCATTAATTGGTTGGGATATGGAATATTTGATTTAATAGTTAATATGTTTGTAATATAATTATGTGTAATATTTGTTTATGATTAAGGACGGGAAAAATAAGATATGATAGTAAGATTAAAGGGATAGAAATTAATATTTGATTTATGTAATGTGTTGTAGAATCGAAAGGAAAGGGTATTATCTGAGAAACCGAGGGGTTTCGTTTTTAATCGGCGTTTATTTAAATTAGGAGTTAAGGAGTTTCAAGGTGAGTACAAATAGTATTATTGCTTTTGTGCCTTGAATATGAGCTTTTTATGCTTAATCAATTCTTGTTTGAAATGCATTGCAACTATTTAGCAAAGCATTATTTATTTATTGATTATTGAGCCAAATTGAATAATTTATTCTTTGTGGCATTTGGCCAAATTTTGGTCTTTTAAATATGACCAATAATGGGAATTTAATTGTTATTGATATGTTATCCATTGAATCAATTCATGGATAGAAATGATATATGGTTATAATAATTACATGATAAGCAGAATGCCCCTCTGATGTAGGATAATACATCGGACCTTGTGCACAATGGTAATGGAACCTGCAGATAGGATAAGATTATCCGAACCTTAGCTGGGAAAGGTTTAATGACTCCAGTACGTATGACCGATCAGTTATACGTGTGACTAGGCATGTGAGAGTGAGTAAGGCGTAAACCACCACTCGTTGATTATAGGGTAAACATACCGTTTTCAAGAAAATGAATGATTTCTGCTAAAAGTTATATTATTACTATATATATATATGAAAATTGTTTTATAAGAACAATTTTAATTAACATCATTGTTGTTTAAAAAGGAACTATTATTACTTGTTTAATAGTGATTATTCTGTATTATGTACTCACTGAGCTCTGTCTCACTCCTTAGTTATTATCTATTTTTTTTTTAGGACCGGTTGATAGGCCAGCAAGATAAATTTCAAGTTCTAGCTTTCACTTGGGAATTGCTCTGCTATTTTGTTTATGGTGTGAATGTTTATTCGGAAGTTTACTCTAGAGCTCCATTGATTATAAAGTTTGTAATAATGATGTAATTAGGATATCGTGTGCATGATGTATGGTATAATATTGTGATGTTACAGTCCAAGCACATAAGTAAGATATAATGAACTGTGTAAATTAATGAAAAATGGAGTTCAAAAGTAAAACATATAGAGAATATTAAATAAGTGGTTAACGGATTCATAATGATTGATATATTATTGGATGAGTTGTAAATGATAATTATGGTTTCGATTCTAGGGTAATGATAACTTGGAGATTAATGGAAGCTAATAATAAGTAATAAGGGGTTCTACGGGTTTAGGTGACCTTAAGTCTCCCTATGCCTTAAGACAGTCATGACTCAAAGATGGGTCGTGACAAAATAGCAGTAAAAGAATTAGACTCAACCATAATCTTCTTTCAACCCCTTTCCTTTGTTACCTGTAAGGCGAATAAAATGGCTTCAGCTTCATTAACATCATCAATATTTTCAATCCTTCTACACCATGTTCCCATTAGTTTACCATTAAAATCTCTAATCACAACTCTTAGCCCACAACCACCTCCCGCAATCACAGTAGAATCTGAGTTTAGCTTCAGTACACCAATTTCGAGTGGCTTCCATTTGACATGTTTCTTTGGCCTTTCTTTTTCCCCCACCCTTATTGCATTACTAGTATTTTGTTAAGAAATTCTCTACCTAATGGACTATTACTTGTTCAGAAGTGGCAACATTATTGAAAATGCATTTGTTTTGAGATTTCTATATGGCCTAAGCAATCATTGAAAAATGATCCAATTATTTTGGTTCAAAACTTACAACAATCTCATATACCATTATGAAAAAGAAACAAACACCATATTACATATTGTCAACCAAAGAGGGCTCAACAACCATATTTGTTTGGCTCTCTCACAATCTCGCAACGCATGATTAAGAGATTCTTCATCAATGCCACTAGGGCTGGAAATTCATTTCTACGGGTCATAAACAGGTCATGTCAATAGACACATATAACACAAAAATAATAAACCCAAACACAACCCATTTAATTAAACATGTCAAATTCTTAAACCCAAACACGGACATGTTTATTATACAAGTTACACGACACAACCTGTGTAACTTATTTATTCTTATACAGGTCTATATGACACAAAAATGACATGAAATAACTTATATAACATGAAAATGACACTAATTAAAAATATAAGTCTTAATTCTAATAACATCCAAATACAATATTCTTTTAAAAAAAATAGAAAATCCAATCGTATTCCTTCTCCTATAAGGTTCAGAGTTAGGAGAATTTAACATCTTTGTTCTATCCATGTCATATGCTAATAGTTCAATCCCCTAGTTCTGGAACAAAGCCAATAGGTTGTTTTGCTTCATCCATTTTTCTAAATGTGATAGATATCCTGCAAGAAATACAATATGGGCAGACAAGTAAGTTCACTAAGTCAACAAAAATAGCAATTGCAACCAATCAGTAACAATAAGCTTCAAGTTTTACCTCTTTGTAGAAACTGAAGGCACATAGTGATTAGACACATCAGCTGCATTTCCATTTAAGACGAGAACAGATATAGAAAAAAACAAATATCAACTTGAAGATTTTTGTTTAACAAACATTGAGTATAAGCATAAACATAGAAAATTTATAACAAAAGAAAGGAAAAAACAGAGAAAGGGAAGAAATCGTTACTTGAAACTCGAGTTTGGAGCGACGTCAAGTATGGGCCATGAAATTGAAGTAGTGACAGGTTGCGTAGTGGACAATCAAACAATGGTGAATTTGACTCGCCCAAAAAGAAAAGAAAAGAGGAGAACCAAAAGGAGTGAGAGCTAGTATGTGTGGGTGAGGGTTTTGGTGAGGGTGAGGGTTATGAAAGAAAGAGAGGCGGTGAGTCAGTCAGAAAGATGAGAGAGGGAGAGACGACGAGTCGGGCTGAGAGATAGTGAGATGGAGAGAAGGCTGAAAAGAAAGGAGGGCTTTGATAAGATATTAGCCTTCAATCCAAGAAGGGCTTCCTAGTAGCTTCACCTTCATCGATCAAAGATTAGAGATTTTGAGAGACAAATATTTTGAGATACAGATAGAGAGAGAGAGAGAAGGGAGGTGGTGGATACAGATAGAGAGAGTATGTGTGTTTAGGTTTTCTGAATTAGGATTAACTTAGCTATAAAAAATATGCTTATATATGGTATATATTTTATACGTATAAAAATACATACTAATACATGTATATAGTCCTAAACGTGTTTATATGTGTACTTTCATGTCACGTATAATATGTTAACCCGATTAAGTAAACGGGTTAGACAGGCCTTAAACGGGTTCAGCGGGTCAACCCGTTTAGACCTATTTTTTCCCCTGTATTAAATGGGTTGACCCATTTATGACCCAAACCTGTTTATCTAAAATCCAAACTCGTTTAACTTCATGTCGTATCGTGTCATTTAATCATGCCGTGTCAAAAATTGCCAGCCACAAATGCCACAAACCTACAAATGGGGTCCAAACTGACATGCCTCTTTGTTAAGGCTACACATACTGGAATACTATCAAAACAAGCACATAATAGAAAGTGTAGTACTTTTGGTGGGATTTTCCTTTTCCAATTAAATTTTCAGATATGACTTACTCCATTTACTGATGATGATTGCATTATTTGTTGCTGACTCACTTCCAATCCCAAATAGTATGCACTTCTAATAGAGAATAGTCCCTTTTTATAGTGCCACACCACTGTGTCTTGCTATCTCCTAATACTCAACGGAATAGCTAGAATATGAACGGCTTCAAAAGGAAAAGAAAATTTGTTCAACCATCTCCCAATTCCATAATAGCACCTGCCCATTAATTAATTCTAAAACTGTAGCTTTTATAGGTAGATGAGAACATGGGGACCATACCTTGAATCCATTTTGCTTTGGTAGCCATCTATCTTTCAAGATTATAATGTGCCTCCCATCACCAACTAACCACCTAATACCTTTTTTCATTAACTACCTAGCACTCATAATGCTTTACTAGGCATAGCTCAGCTGAAACCCTATCACTACCTCTCCAAAGGAGCACCTAGGATAATTTTTGGCCTTAAAGAACTTAGCTAATAAATATTCTTCATCCAAAGCAACTGCCAACGTTGCTTTGCAAGCATTAAAATATTTTTGAAGCCTAAACCTCCATCCCTCTTAGATTTGCAAGTTATTTCCATGAAGTCCAATGAGTTTTATGTTCTTCATATTTTTTCCCCTACCAAAAGTTGGCCATTAAAGACTTTATTTTGTGACACAACTTAGCTGGTATTTTGAAACAACTCATCATATAAGTCAGAAAAGCATGGACCACTGATTTCAGTAAGATCTCTTTACCTACTTTTGAAAGAGTTTTCTCTTTCCAGCACTTCAATTTTTTTTTCTACTCTATCAAAAAGAGATCTAAACACAATTTTTTTTTTCCAATTATAGCAAGTAAGCCAAGGAACTTATTGTGAGTATCCACAATCTTAAAGCCAATCCAAGTTTGGCAGATGGTCCTTGCTTCTGGTTGAATATTTTTACTAAAAGTTATCTTAATTTTTTCTAAATTTATATTTTGTATTGATGAAGCTTCATACAGTTGCAAAATTGTTCTTATGCAGGATACCTCCATCACGCAACTCTTCCAAATTATGTTGTCATCTGTAAAAAAAAAAAAAAAAAAAAAAGTGAGAAATTGTTGGACTATGAGGACATATCTTGATCCCATGGATTTTCCATTTTGTTCTACTGCTCTAATTAGGGAAGAGAAAGCTTATGCACATAAGAGAAACAAATAAGGAGACAAATGGTCTCCTTGACGTATAATCCATTCCGGGTAGAATTTTTCCTTAAGAAAATAATTTAGTAAAATAGAATAGGAAACAATTGAAATAAATCTCATAACAATAGTAATCTATCTGTTATCAAATCCTAATTTACACATCAGTTGTTCCATGAATTTCTATTTTATCTTATCATATCCTTTGCTCATGTCAAGCATGAGTGCATAGTGATCCTTCTTACCCTTTGATTTGATTTTTGTAAAATGGAAAAGCTCAAATGCAATAAGTGTATTATCTATGATTAGTCTACTAGGAAAAAATGCATATTGTGTATAATGAATAATATCAGGAAGACAACTCTTGAGATAGTTTGCAATGGTTTTTGTGACTAGTTTAAAAATGACATTACACAAACTAATGGATCAAAAATCATTAGTATGCTCAGATTTTTTTTTCTTTTTTGGAACAAGAGTAATAAGAGTGTGATTAATTGAATTGAGATATTTTATACCATTCATGACATTTAATACTTTTTGAACAATATTATTACAAATGATATGCCAAAAAGATTGAAAGAAAATAGCATATTGAAGCTTTTTGTGGGTGCATTTGTCTAAGAGACCATCACTTCTTCTCTAGTATAAGGCTCTATTAGATAGTCATTCATTTAAGGGTGACTTTTGTGTCTATTGTATTTAAAATCTATGTAAAGTTTGTTGGCTTTGAGGTGGTAAATAAATTTTTGAAAAAGCCAGTCATAATAATGGAAATACCCTTCTCCTATTCAAATTGATTCCCTACATCATCCAATATATAGGTTATAGCATTCTTCTTTATTCTATGACTAGCTTTGGACTAGAAAAATTTATTGTTCTTATCACCATCTCTAAGCCATGAAACATGTGACTGTTGGACCCACATTTGTTCTTTTTGGATCAACAACTCTTTAATATGTCCTTCAAAATTTTTTTATTCAACCACACAATCATCATCTTGAGCCCTCTTCTATAAAATTTCCAATTTTCTTTTAAGTACTATTATCTCTCTAGGGACCAAGCCAAAGTGAATTCTTTCCTAAATCTTTAGCTACTCCACATGCTTCCAATCTTGCTTCAACTGAACCCTGAGAATGATTGTACCCTGATGTTTCCCACAAACTTTCAACCACTTGCTGACATGAAGGATCCCTAAGCCACATTTGATCAAATCAAAAAGGCCTCTGTTTAACTCTTCTGTCTCTGCTAACCTTAGCCCAATTTATTAGGATTGGATAATGGTTAGACCCTTATCTAAGT
Source organism: Vernicia montana (assembly GCA_949750685.1). Taxonomy (NCBI): domain Eukaryota; kingdom Viridiplantae; phylum Streptophyta; class Magnoliopsida; order Malpighiales; family Euphorbiaceae; genus Vernicia; species Vernicia montana. The sequence goes on from CATKHJ010713241.1 coordinate 10,197, forward strand.
AGGTTTTCAACCAAGTACCAAGGGAATTTGAAAATCCACTCATTTATGATCACATATCTATCCAAACGGCCTTGTATATTCCTAACTCCTTATCTATTAGGCCAAGTGAATTTTGTCCTTTTAAACCCATATCATTCAATCTACACACATATAAAATCTCTCGAAAACAATCCATTATGTTTGAGTTTCTCATCACCCCCTAATTATTTATCATCATTAAATAAGCCCCATAAAGTTAGGGAAGAGTTGATGCATGACATAACTCAGCTAAATGCTCCCATGTTTTATATTTACTAAAATATTTAGGCCATTCATATATTCTTATGAATCTCCATATGTCACCTAGAATCTACATTTTAAGAAATATGTTTATATGATGCAGAAAGCAGTATTGGAGAGATACATTAGTCCCTCTGCTTCCACATAAGACTTAGTATGCCTTTTCTACCCTTGCTTCCACATAAGACTCAGTCTGCCTCTTATATGTCCATTCGATCTTTCACAGCCCACATCAACACCTTTCTCATTCTCATATTGAATCCATAATCTCTTTATCTCCTCTAGTGATAACTTGCTTTATATTACAAAAACAAATTAGGGATCTTGAACCCTTAAGAGAGTCTTAAGAGACCGAACTACATAAGGGTTCCTAAGCCCTCTACAGTTCTAACAAAAGGCACTCATTTTTTTCGATGAGGCAATTTAACAACCTTCGTCTATAAAACAAATTTGTATGGAACATTATAAAGTTTATCTTCTTTTTGTTTCTTCACCACCACTTCAATCTCTATTTCATTAGTGTTGTCACTCTCTTCTCTACCCCTCATTTTGATTTTCTTTCTAGCTTCCCCTTGAACAATAATCAATTATATGTTCCTATTTAACCTCCGCCATTCAAAAGTTAAGTCTATAATAGTACCACTAACTAGATGTGTTTTGTCTTGGCTTGGTGGTTCATGGTTTAAGGAAGGGTATATTTCAAGATTTTTTGGTATGGGGTAGTTTTCAACATGATTCATGATTGGTATTTTATTTGGTGATTTAACTAAAATGGACTTGGGGAAAAATGATTGTAAAAAAGGAGTAAGGTCTAATTGGCTATGCTTAATTGGGTTGTTGTTAGAGGTATTAATTAATTGGGTGACTTCAGGAAATAATTTTTCTGGTTCAAAATTTTAGCAGGGTTTTGATTATGGTCTGACTGGCATAAATCTTCTAAATGCAATATACCTATTATGTTCAAAGGGAAGTCTTTATTCGGAATTTTTCCAACTAGTGATTTTGTAGATTTGTCAACTTGTTGCCCTAATTCATTCCTCCTAGTCACCACCATGTTTCGCAACCCTAATGTAACACCTCTGACCTCATCTTCGTTATTCAGCAGCAGTGTCCTACAAACATCTTTTATGTCACATCTCGCCTTTCGAGATGTGACGGTCCTAGGGTATAGGAAGATGTAAGGCCACCTAAACCCGTAGAACCCTCAATTACACTACTCTCACTAACAGATGTCAATTACGTTCCCAAGATCGTAGCCAAAATCTATAGACGATCCTATCATGCATACTATCCATATTACATGCATAATTAGTCTTTAATTATATGTGACCGATAATTGATTTTAATACCCATATCGTATGATTAATTAATACCTCATAAATTATAGTCATCATACTTAAGGAATTACAAACCAAAATAATATTCTACAGTCATCCAGCATAAATAGTACTAATAATAGGACCCGTGGAGCTCTAATGAAAGTACACATATACAGGCCGACAAAAAGAAAGATGATCCATAGCAGCAGAGTAATCTCTCAAGCGATGAAAGGTAGCTTGAGAGTGTTACTTTGCACGTACCTCTATGATCCTGAAAAAAAATATAAACACTACGGGGTGAGATAAATCTCAGAGAGAACACGATATACTAATATGATATGCCGGCGATTTCAAGTAAAATATGAAATAAACAATCTCATGGTATAAAGTATCTATTGATACAAATTATTTCACATTTATTATTTTAGCAGAAATCTAAGATCAGAAGCGGTATGCTTCCTACATAGTAACAGAGTAGTGGCTAATGCCTTACTTACTCATATCACATAA
>CATKHJ010713358.1:0-39555 GCA_949750685.1 Vernicia montana
TGCATTTTTCAATTATAAAAGAAGTTTTCTCTTCATCTTTCGAGTACATTCTAATATGGAGATATCCCTGCTTGTCATCGAGAGAGGACATGTATCCATACCCGGTAGCCGAGTTAACTAGCTTGTCAATCTTTTATATCATAATACATAGCAAAATTTCAATAAAATTACTTAGGCTTATTGATCAACAATTAGTTTAATCTCTTTTAGGTCACAAGTTCGAGCTTTAATATATATATATATTAAAGAAAATTTATAACTAACCAAATAAATATTCTTATTTAATTAATTTTCATAAAAAATATATATTTTACCTTAATTACATACATCATTTTTATTTTCTAAACATAAACATAAAATATAATTAGAATTATATAAATACATATATCATTTTAAATTATAAATATTCAATAAAACCGAATAAATATATATTTTTATAAAAATATGAATTATAAAATTTATAAAATTTTGGGATATTGCAATAAATAAAAAATAATAATAATTTTAGAAGTCTCAAAATAATTTTTCCTTATAATCACTTGTAAATTCCATCAAATTTGATAGGATTTTTTAAAATATAATCAATTTTATAGAATTAATTAGATAAAATTTAAAAAAAAAAATCATTTTATATAAAATATAAAATGTATGTATTTAATTATTTATAAATAAACTTCATAAAATTTAATAAAATTCATTTATATCTATAAATTCTAAATAATAATAAAAAAGTAAAAAGAATTCATGAAATCAATTTCAACTAATTCTTAATTATTAAAATTTAGTCAAGTTGAATTTAGCACTAGCTAGTTGAATGACATTTTGGCTTATATCTTTGATTATATAGTGAAATAGTGAATATTAATTCAATTAATCGACAACTATAATTTTAAGTATGATTAAGATATTAACCAACAAAATTTCTATTGACTCTTACTAACATGTAATTTTCAAAAAATGTAATTTGATGAAGATACAATTTAACTTATTTCGTAGTAGAAAAAAAAATTCAAATTGATATAAGAAAATCATAAATGACTACTCATAATTATTATTATAATTTTATCTTTTCCTCATATTTTGTCCTTTTTTTTTTATTTATAAAATACCAACTTTTATTATATTACCAATGAATACAATATACTATAATGATATGATTTATATTATTCAAATATTAATTATTATTTTAGGTTAAACTAGTGGAGTATGAGACATAATTGCTAAAAGTCATTTTTTTTTATTAAAAATATATGACTTTTTTCCATATGTATTAAAGAAAGTCATCTAATTTTAATAAAAAAGATAATTTTTTTTACTTCTTAATTTTTTTTTTATACTTTTAATACTTAATTATTTATACTCAAATATCTTGATTCGAATATGCATATAAGTGTATAAAATGATCCGATTTATATTATTCAAATGTTAATTATTATTTTAGGTTAAATTAGTATAATATGAGATATAATTGTCAAAAGTCATCTTTTTTATTAAAAATATATGACTTTTTTTTCAGTATTATGGAAGAAAGTCGTTTGATTTTAATAAAAAAGATGACTTTTTTTTGGCAAAATCATTTTTTTTATTAAAAACATATGACTTTTTTCAGTATATATGAAAAGAAAGTTTTATAATTTTAATAAAAAAGACGATTTTCTTTTGAATTTTCAATTTTTTTTTACACCTTTAATACTTAATTTTTTATACTCAAATATCTTGATTTGACTATGCATGTAAGAGTATAAAATGATATTATTTATATTATTCAAATGTTAATTATTATTTTGGGTTAAACTAGTGGAGTATGAGAAATAATTAACAAAAGTTATATTTTTTATTAAAAATAAATGACTTTTTTTTCAGCATGTATAAAAGAAAGTCGTCTGATTTTAATAAAAAATATGACTTTCTTTTAAATTCTTAATTTTTTTTTATACTTTTAATATTTAATTTTTTATACTTAAATATCTTGATTAAAATATGCATATAAGAATATAAAATGATCCGATTTATATTATTCAAATGTTGATTATTATTTTGGATTAAATTAGTTGAATATAAAACATAATTGTCAAAAGTCATTTTTTTTATTAAAAATATACGACTTTTTTCAGTATGTATGAAATAAAATTCATATGATTTTAATTAAAAAAAAAAACCACTTTCCTTTAGAAAAACATTTTTTTTTTATTAAAACAAATGACTATTCATATGTTATTTTGTAAATTATATAGACTCTTATTATACTTTGATATATAAATGAATTTCGTTCAAATTTTTAATTTTAAATTGGTATTTCTATGATTATATAATTTTAGTAATTTATACTTAAAATTTATTAATTTGAATAATATATGCTTTTATTAAATTTAAAATTCATATTTGATTAATATAATTTTATAACTGAATTGTTAAAATTCTATAAAAAAAAATTAATGATCCAGAAAAAAAAAAAAAGATATTACAATCAAACTCAAAATTTCATTAATTAACTAAGTTCAGTTAAATAATTAATTATTCATTATCAATTACTAAATTATTTAGTTGATTGGCATACAATCCATCACTTAAAATGCATTTTTAAATTAATGGATTTTTTTTCTCATTTTTAAATTAAACATCCCAGGTGGCGAAGAGCCGACATCGAGGTGCCAAACCTTCCAGTTGATGTGAGCTGTTAGGGAAGATCAACATGTTATCCTTAGGTACTTACCATCTATTTTTATTATTCAGCTCTTTGACAACATGAAAAAATCAAAAGTTTTTACCTCCCTTGAACCATATCAACATAAGTGTGTAGCCCACCCACTCTAAAATGGTAGAACCCATGCCACCTTATTTATATAAAATTAAATCCCCATGCCTTTAATTTGATGCCATTCATCACAAGTGACAATTCTAGTAGGGCTAGAAGGAGTAGAGGGATGGTAATTTTTTCCGTCCTGTCGGTACCTGCTTCGTCCCATTTAATAGATAGGATGGAGAAAATTTTCTAATTTATATTCGAGTCGAGTTCAGGTAGTAGTATATTCTTACATGAAATTGACACGATTATATATATATATATATATATATATATAAACACACACATTAAATTTCCTTAAATGTGTTGCTAATTCAATATCAAAATGTGTGTGTTGTTAATTCCTTATATATATCAAAATGTATTGCAACTACTAATTTAAAAATGAAATTTTATAATTAATAAAAATTAAATTTTATTTATACATTATTAAATTTTCTTAAATGTATTGCTAATTAAATATAAAAATGTGTGTGTGTATTTAAACACACACACATTTTGATATTTAATTAGCAATACATTTAAGGAAATTTAATAATGTATAAATAAAATTTAATTTTTATTAATTATAAAATTTCATTTTTAAATTAGTAGTTGCAATATATATATATATATACACACACACACATACAAATTGATATTGAATTAGCAACACATTTAATGAAATTGAATAATGTATAAGTAAAATTTAAAATTTAATTATTTAAAAATAAAAAATCTCCAAATCTCCGTTTTATCCCGTTCCATTAAACCTGAATCTCCGTTCCGATTCGGAATGAAGATTTTTCCTTATGGTTCGGTTCCGGATATCTTATTTTGAAAATCTCCAAAGTTCGGTTCGGTTCCGAAAATTTTCAAATATCTGGATTTTCCCGAACCATATTTAGCCCTAATTTTTTATTTTTGATAACTTCATGCTTTATTTTGAAATTGAATATACCTATTGTCATAAATTATTTAAATTCACAAAATATATAGTTTTTATTTAATAATAAGTGTACCACGAGTTAATTTTCATGTATTATATCAAATTCTTATCCTAATCCGATAAATTAACACAAAAAAAAAACTTTGATATAAAAAATAAAAGATATTTTATCTCAAAATTCAAAATATATAGTTTAACTAATATTTATGTTTTATTTCTTAGCCTAATATTTTTTATATAAAAAAATTGGAATTAGAAATGTTAGATTTTGTTTGTCTTTTTTGAAAACTTTATTTTTTTTTTCATCATACCAGATCAAAATGATTATTTAAAAAATGTTGTATGAGCCATGACATTATAATTTTTTTTTTGTTTGCCAATGCCATGGCATGAGAATTGAGATCAGGGATTAGTTGCAAACGGAGCCGTTTCAACACTGGTCTGAGGGCATTTAAGTAATCTTGACCCTTATAAGATCCGACTCTAAATAACTCACACCTAAGCTAAACTGGTTTCTGCTGCGTGACTGTACTGCAAACGCTGCAATCCAGAAGAACGCAAGCAATGGCGGCGATTTCGTCTCAGTCTACATTTCCATCAAACAAAGTCTCACTCTCCTCGTCTTGCTCTGCTTTCCCTAGTAATCTTCTCTCGCGGTCTGCTCGATTCACCAGTGTATTGGTGTCGTCTCGGGCGATTCGTGGAAGAATCTCGTGCCAAACCTCCTCTGCTACCTCTTCGCCTTCCTCTTCCGTCAATGGCCAAGGTCCGCTTCCGTATTTTAAACTCTCTTAAGCTTATCATTCATTCTCGTTTAAGTGAATGTCAATAGTTTCATCATGATTATTTGTCGAAATGCTTCCGTGTTTGAATCGAATGCCGTCATATTAGGGTTTAAAATATTGTTTGCTGAGGATAATGCGTTTATGGTGATAAGTAGGTCGAATTTGTGTTCTATTTTTTGAACTAGGTTTTAGTTATGGGATGCTCTGTAGATGAAGAAATGTTGGCCTTATTGACCTTGTCATTTGCTGTTTTTTTGAACTAGGGTTTAGGGACTGTCCATAGATCAGTGTTTGGAGGTGATTTCGATTTGAGTTGTAATTGTACTTCCATTGAATGAACTTGACTATATTGATCGTTGAGTTTTTAATAACTGGAAAAGTTTATAGAAGAGGTGAGAGTTTTTCAGCTTTGCGTGATAGTGGCTTTTATTTTTATTTTTTGTGCACGCTACTGCTTGATTAGAAGCCTTTAATGCATAAACCTACTGATTTGTATAATTAGCTCAAGCACTCTGTGTATTTTTTTTGGAGGCCTGTATATACTACTACTTGCAATTTAAGATAAGCTCTTGCTCTTCTCCTTATTATTTTTTTACTTATTTTGCAGCAAAAACAGGGCTGAATGATTTTCTACACATTAGTGATTTTGACAAATCCACTATTATGAAGATCTTGGACCGGGCTGCAGAGGTCAAGGCGCTGTTAAAATCTGGGGATAGGACATTTCTCCCATTTAAAGGAAAGACAATGGCTATGATCTTTGCAAAGCCTTCTATGAGAACACGTGTTTCATTTGAGTCTGGATTCTTCTTGCTTGGAGGCCATGCTATATATTTAGGACCTGATGATATCCAAATGGGCAAACGGGAGGAAACCCGTGATGTTGCTCGTGTTTTGTCTGGCTATAATGATATAATCATGGCACGCGTTTTTGCTCATCAGGTATGCTGGTGAGTTTCGTGTGATTATGGTAGTTCCTTCTGATGATTGAATTACTGGTAATTTGTTATTTTTGTATGTGTGATATGTCTATCACATGTACATTTGAATGCGAATTTCTGTATATTTGTGCAAAGGTTGGATGTGTGTGACTTGTGTTACTGAACTGCTCAAAGGTTTGCAAAGATGTTATTTCTCGTAAAACTGCGATATTTCTGTAGGTTGGGATTTTTAATTTTTCATTAATCTTTAAATTTTTACTTTTGTTTGATTGCTTTTTGCATATGGGTATCTACAGATGCATTTACTCACACCATTACTTTTGCAGGATATTCTTGATCTGGCAAAGTATGCAACTGTGCCCGTTATTAATGGCCTGACTGACTACAACCATCCTTGCCAAATAATGGCTGATGCCCTCACAATAATTGAACACATTGGTCAGTTGGAGGGAACCAAGGTTAACTCATTATGCTGCCTTTCATAGTACTTCTACTTCATCTTTGCATGTCTTGTATTTAACATTAAGGTGTTTTGGGTTTAATCCGATTCCATATACTGTATATATTCAGGTTGTATATGTTGGGGACGGGAATAACGTCGTGCACTCTTGGTTGTTGATGGCATCTGTTATTCCTTTCCATTTTGTCTGTGCCTGCCCAAAAGGTTTTGAACCTGATGCAAAAACAGTTGAGAAGGCACAGCAAGCTGGAATTAGCAAGATTGAGATTACAAATGATCCAAAGGAAGCCGTTAAAGGAGCTGATGTTGTATACTCAGATGTGTGGGCAAGCATGGGCCAAAAAGAAGAGGCTGCACACCGTCGGAAAATATTTCAAGGATTTCAGGTATATATTTCTTCTTGTGATAGAGATACTCGTAACATATGAATGTGTGAATATTAACATATTCTACTGTCAATTTAGTTATTTATGGTTCAGGCTGATTGTAATTTATGGATTATTAACTGGTTGATTTTAAGAAAACTATGATGGTCATGAGTGTTCAATCAAAGTAACAAGGAGCTGTTGTGGTTCCTACCAAAATCTGATTCCTTGCATTTAAATAAAGTTAATTATTGTATTATGATGTACTTGATTTAACAACTCAGCTCAATTAATCCTAAGCTGATTGGGGTTGGCTGCATGGATTCATATTCTCCGTTCTGCCTGATAACTATAGTTTCACACTTGATATCACTGATTGACTATTTGATTTGTTCAAAGATTAGTTTTTGGCTTTTGGTAATGGTGTAGGTGTTCAAGGTCTAGGATCATTTTCAAAATGTACTTGTATAATAGCTGGCGTCTTTAATATTTACGAAAGAAAAGCATGAAGATACTTCATACTGACTAGTTTTCTTATCTGTCACTCCAGCATTAATAATTCGTAAACCCACAACTGTTGACATTGCACCACAGCTTATTTAAGGCATCCGAGTGTACAAGTTCATTGTTGGCAAGAAAGGAAAAGCTAAAGGAAACCAAATTGGCCGAGCTTATGTTTTACTTTCTAGACACTTTCTGCTCTTATATGCATTTTGCAGTGTAGTGCTGTGTACTAGATGGCTCTTTCTGGTCGATCATTTGGTTGTTGTGAGTATGTTTTGATGTCTCCTGCAGATGAGAAGTTATTATAACTGCAGAGTTCGATATAAAATGCCACTTCTTTCTTCATCTTCACTTGTAACCTTACATCTTATGCTTTTGCCAATCAACAGTTTACTTTAATGCCTCTCTGAATATGAGAAACTTGCATGATGTTGGCAACTGCCAACTCTACAATCCATAATCTGGGTCACAGTCTGTTGGGCACTGCATTTGAATACTCCTTAATGAAATATGCTTGAATTGATGTTTTGATAATATATGCTTGTAAGCATTGTCAATTGTGGTTCACATTGACATTTTATATGCTATATATTGCAGGTTGATAACGATCTTATGAAATTAAGTGGTCCAAAAGCTTATTTCATGCATTGTTTACCAGCAGAGAGGGGTGTGGAGGTAACAGATGGTGTAATTGAAGCTCCAAACTCTATCGTCTTCCCACAAGCTGAGAATCGGATGCATGCACAGAATGCTATAATGCTTCATGCGCTTGGTCTGTGATATGTGGTTTGCTACCGCCAGTCAAGGGTCAAGCACTGCTGTTTAGTCTGTTGGAAAAAAATTTTCTTTTACGGTTGATTTTCAGTTTGAATAGATGTATAATTTGGGGTGGTCTCATTCCATTTAGTTGTTCTCATTAGCTGTAATGTAAGAACTCGATCGATGCGGGTTGAACTTGAGTGTTGCTAGTATGCTTCCTTAAAGAAACTTAAGAAATCATCCGGCAACTTTTTAAGTTAGCATTGTCAGTTTTATTGCCCATAGTAGTGTGTATTTCAATCTATATTCAACATTCTGTTCCTTTTCTTGATTTCATTATACGCATATCAGCAGATGATTAAATAGATGTGGTTCCCCCGTGGCAGCTGTCTCACAGAAGTAAGTTGCATAAATGAGAAAAAGAATGCCTACAATAATTTTCCTTTTTCTACATTTGAGGATTCAATTTTGGAAATGTATTTCGCTGCAACTACACGTAGTTTGCCTATGGTGAATGCTGCCTCAAAGACAAACTGATAGATATTGTCTACCGTTCTTCTGCACTGAATTTGTTCCAAGCATCCTGGAGCAAAACATATGCAACATAAACATACGTTAGTGAGAAATTTCAAGTGAATTTTAATGGTAACAGTACACAACTTATGATACAGTTCTTATTTAAGCAAAGAGAGAAAGAACACACCTTCAGAAGATCAAAAACTTTCTCACACGTGTATTTCTGCTGTATGCTTGCCCCCCTTTGCTGCAACTTGTCAGGATGAACAAAAAGTGTGGCTTTACGATAAGCTTTCTTAACAGCAGCGCTTGATATAATATCTGTGAGAGGAATTGCTTGCCAACCACTATCAGGGCCAAGGATCTGCAAATATAAAGAAAATCAAATTAAAAGAAATAACTAGCAAGTACTTGTTGAGCTCAACCTTTTAAGTATATAACTTACCTTATGCATTACAATGATAAAAATTCTTCCCTCAGAAAAACAAATGATAAAAATTCACAATGTATTGGTAAGTAGAAAGGATGATGAAACTGATGATGATCACAGGCTAAAACGGTAGCTAGTCAAAAAGAGACCAATAAATTTTGTAGCAAATATTGTTCACTGGAATGTGGTTGGTGTTCTATAGACACATGAAGCTGTGAATTGACGTGATTACTGATGTGTTCTACTCAGTAAAAAAAAAACCATAGCTGTAAGAGCAAAAACCAAGTAGCTAAATTATGTTTTGGTTCACCGTCAAGGAACCCAAGTTGGAAGAGTTAATGCCATTCATGCAAGGTTTAAAATAGAGTTGTCAACAGAGTGGTGATATGTATAGAGAGATATTTATGAACAAGTAGAAAATTTCTACATACATATTGTAGTGTTGAAAGCAGGGCACGTAAATTCCTTTCCTTCCCACTTGACCACCGTTTGACATCAGCATCCAAAGTTTCTGCCAATCTCTGCCATAAAAATTCAACCCAGGAAGATAAGTAAAACATCCACACCTTGTCATTATTGCAAGATTTTTGTATTCCTAATTAAATAAAAATTACATTTCTCTCAGCTTGTTCTTTTTGAGCCAGAAGATCACGCATATTCTTCTCTGCAAGAGCTTTTGCCTGAAAGTGACCCCAAAATAAGAATGCTTGTTAGATGATAGAAAATTTAGGTCCCTATATTTGAATGAGAAGCAAGAAGCATACCGCACGTTCTGCTGTCCGTTGATTCCTTTCCAATGTAGCTTTACACCTTTCAGCTGATTCACCATTAGCACCACTAAATCTCTCCGTCGAGTAGGGAACTTTACAAAGCAAAGTATGCATTGTTCAGAACCAGCCATAAGGTTAAGCAGATTCTAATATATTTGAAAAGATTATAACACTTTTTTGCATAATATAAGGGGTATTGCATACCATCATGATTTGAAGAGCATGGATATTTAGAACTGCTTGAAGGACCTGGACCTTTATATTGTTGATCCTGCAGGAAATTCTGTGATTAAGTTTCCACACCTCTGAAACACAATAACAAGAAAGTGTAAGAAACATATATAGTAAAGTAACTTACGCTGGATTTTATTCCAGCATCTCTTGAAGCACCAGAAAACTTCTCAGCCGCAAACTTTTCAGTTTGATTTTTTGGCTTAAAAGTAGCTTTCTCAGACAAGGCTTTTTCCAAGGCACGTTCCCTGGCCTCTGCAGTCGCTCTCTCTACTGCAGCACGCTCGGCCTTTAGCTTGGCTTCAATACATGCCTTCTCACCTGCTGACTTACTATTAGCTTCTGCAAAAGACCTTTCTCGGGCCTCTGCCATTACTCTTTGATGAGCTCCTGCAGTTGCTCTCTCTGCAGCAGCCCTTTCTCGGGCTTCAGCAAAAGCCCTTTCACGAGCTTCCCGGATTGCTCTTTCAACAGCTACTCTTTCCTTTTCTTTTTCCAGTTCCCTCACTTTTGCTTCTTCCTTTCTCTCATGCTGTTTGTTTTCCAACTCCACTTCCTTTTGCAAAGTATCTTCAGCTTCCCTCTTTTCTACTGTTATAGTTTCCTGATTATTCTCCTCCTCATCAGTTCTTTGGTTTGTTCTCTCCTCCTGAGATATTCCTATGCTCTCTCCTTCACCATCAAAAACATGTGGTCGCTGAGTTGCTTGCTCATCATTCCTATTATTCACCCATTTTTCATCAGAAGAAGATTCAAAATATGTCTCATCTTCTTCATGATTAATATCAACTTCAGATTCCTTCCCATCCTTGTTATTTTCTCCCAATTTACAAGCTGCTTCTTCAACATGCTTTTCTGGGTCACACTGTGTCTTGGACTCTATCCCATTATCTAACCATCTTTCCTCATGAGAATATACACAATTACTCTCATTTTCTTCATCATTGGGACCAATTTCAAACTCACTAACATCCTCATAATTTTCATCCAATTGAGAAGCATGTTCCTCGATATATTTTTCCTGTTCGCAGATTCTCTCATATTCTGTCTCATGGTATTCGTTTTTCTTGTGATTCAAATCAGTTTCACCTGAATATAAATCTGCCATATGCTTCATAATTGCATCAAGTCCAATGAGACCTTGCTCTGGGACACCAGTTTCAAAATTCTCTTCTTCCACTACATTACTTGCCTCTTCAACTGCTTTTGATCCTTTTTCAGTTTCGTTAGGAAAGGAATCTTCAGTTACCTCCATTGTCCTCCCATTCTCCTCAACTGCAAGTACCTCTGCAGTCACTTCCACACCTTCAAATTTTTCTGTGTCTCCATGGTCTTCATCAGCTTTGCCCACAATCTCATTTTCATCCAGCTTAAATATATCATTAGTTGCTTCAAGATTGTTCTCTTGGTATCTGAAAGCTTGTTGTGTGGCTTTCACAGAGTTCTCATCTTCTGCCCCCAGATTAATATCTGTTGGTATCCTCTCAGTTTCTATCCATTCGCAAATCCTTCCTTTCTCAATTTCATTCATCTGATAGTCCTCATTGACCATCTTCTCTTCCTGTTTGGCCTCTTCAAGGTTCTTATTGTCTTTTGTCCTGCAATCCTCTCCAAGTCTCTTCTCACTACCTTCCTTGTCGTGAAAGTCATTAAATTTAACCTCATTTGCTTCTTGCTTATGAACTTGACCTGAATCCTCAAAATTCTCTGGCTTGGAGACTACATTCTGTTTCTTCTCATTTTCTTCCAGACCCCAACCCTCATGTTTTTTCTTTTCACATTCTACCCTCTCCGAATCTTCTTTCTGTCCCTTCCCATTTCCTTCACGCCTATGAATTTCATCTAGTTTCCTCTCATTATCCTCTCTCACTGGAACTTCATTTAATTGATTCTCCATTTCCTCTTGATTGTGTGCCACTCTTTGTTTCTTCTCAATTTTCGCCCAATCGTGAACCTCTTCTGGTTCCTTCATAGTTTTTATCTCCTCTAACCCTTGGATTTCAAATTTTGCATTTTCTTCTGGTTCATGAAGCCTTTTCTGGATGCTTTCAGATTCTTTCTGTTCAGAGGGTGCCTTAAGTGTTCGATCAGCTTCTTCATCCTCATGAGCAACTCTGGTTTTCTCTTTATTTTCTTCTTGATGATGAAGCTCTTCAGCTGACTTAATATTGTTACTGTGCATATTCAATTCAAATGTTGCTTTTACAGAATTTAGATCTGTCTCTACTTTCTCCTGCTTAGGGGTCTCCTCAAATGCTTCTTTCTTCTCACACTCCATTGGCTTCTCGATGTTTTCCTCTCCTGTCATCTTCTCCTTACATTCATTTTCATTAGTGGATGGCTTCATTTTCTCGACATTGTTTGCCTGCTTGACATCCAGCGCCATTGCTTTGTGTTCAGTAGTACCAGCAGGTTCAGAAAACCCTTTTGTTGCTTTCTCACTTTCTGCTTCCAGCCCATGATCCACTTGAGTACATTGGGACTCTCTGTTGTGTGTTTCTCTAGCAGCATTCTTCACAGGAGATGATTTCTTTGCATTTCTGAAGTCTGGGGTAACTTGGCTTGCTTTCATTTCATTGTGCTCTGGTAAGCTGGTGAATACGTGCTTTGGGTTATAAACTTTCTGAGGCATTTGCTGAACCTCTTCTTTGGATCTGTTTGCTTTTTCTACTGCTTTAACTTCCCTTGTCTCAGGTTTCAACCCATTAACACTTGGTCTCACACGATTTTGAATGCCTTCCTTCTTTCTTTCCATCAATTGTTTGGCTATTTTAAGCTTTGCTTGAGCCTCCTCTATTGCCTTCCTCACAGCAGCTGCTGAGGCGGCAGCAGCTGAATTAGCATCAATTTGCTCATCAAAAAAAGGTGGTGAATAACTACCAGCAGCACCTTCAGAAGCATCACTACCAAAAACCCCAAACTTTGAATTCATTGACCTCATGGAGCCATCCCTATTATTACCAAAATTAGGCAGTGAGCTTAGAGGTGACATTGGTGACGGCTGCGTGCCAAGGCCAATGTCAAATGCATCAAATGATATGTCATTTGAAAAGGATCTATTCCTACTAGATTTTGTCTGAAAGTCAGTATGACTTCTAGAAGTGTCTTTGGCAGCACCTCTAGGTTGTGGACCTGACACGACTTTTCGGAGTGGTTTGCTTTGCTTTATCCCCTCACCAACATTAACATTCAAATGAGCATCATTTAATACTGGGCGTACTGGCTTGTCACCTTCAGTCATCTGTGGAGGAGTGATTTCATCAATCAAACAGGTGTAACCAGGAACGGCATGAAGCTGAGCAATATGTGTAACCCCACTTGTACCATTTTTGCTTCCTGGGTTGCTTTTGTCATATGAAAGATTGAATTGTTTCACACCATCAAGTGACTGGAACGATACTTGGGGTGATGAGGCTTGTTTCTCTTCTGAAAAATTAGAATGTTTTTGCCCAGCAGGGCAAAACCTTGCTTCAGCTGCAGCCCTACAAAACCCTTCTGCAGGTCAGTTTTCTACCTTTGCAAGTTGAATCTAACATAATGGAGCTATCTCATGACTCTTGACATAAGTAAAGACAATTATAGCGAAGAGAAAGACAGAGAGGGGGCAATAAAAAGGAAATTATGTTGATTAAACAGCAAAAAATCATGTTTTTCTGGTAAAAGTATCTCATTTGCTCTGTTTGATTGCCAAACTAACTACTAATTAAAGATGAGATAAAAAGGAATCAAAGTTTTTATCTTTCCTCAATCTCATACAACAGAACTGATAAAACATCAATTGATCTTTTTCTGGTCAGATTAGGAACCCTTCCACCAGTTTAGAAGCAAAGCTGCAGTTGATAATAAAAAACGCCCATAACAGGGCCTTTCCAAATATCAACCAAGAAAAGCTCATTTTTTTTACAATTTTTATTTCCATTGAAAAAAAAAAGAAAATGTGAGCATTTAAACCAATTAATCAACCTCTTTGCCATTATTAAAGATCCTCCTAACAAACTTTATTTTATAACTTACTCCTCCTTTCTTAACAATTTAAAATGCAGCATTCCTCACGTAACCACACTAAAAATAGGCAAATAAAACAATAC
Organism: Vernicia montana; assembly: GCA_949750685.1. Classification (NCBI taxonomy): domain Eukaryota; kingdom Viridiplantae; phylum Streptophyta; class Magnoliopsida; order Malpighiales; family Euphorbiaceae; genus Vernicia; species Vernicia montana. The sequence continues at coordinate 13,581 of CATKHJ010713358.1, forward strand.
TAACATACCCAGCTTCTTGAGACGAATTCTTCACTTTCTTTGGTTTCGCAAATAATTCCTCATAAGCCACAGCAAATTCCGAATCTCCAAAACCACCAAAAATCTTCGAATAGTCTGGCCTCGAGTTCCGTGCTTCCACCGACGCCATGCTCTCCTTCAGCTCGGGGAAATCAAGAATCGGAATCGAACAATTAGCAGAGCCACCAAATATCTCTCCGTAATCCTCCATTTTAGACCCAGCCTTCGTTGCACCACCAAAAACGCCGTCGTACACATGCTTTCCACTTAAGCTTCCGCCCTTAGCAAGCTTTTTAGAGAAAGTAGTAGCAGAGGAAGCGTGCTGATACTCCATTTTCAGAGAGAGATAAAAAAATAAAAAAATAAAAAAATAAAAAAGAATTAACAAAGAGAGACTGTTTTAGGGTTTCTTTACGCGTTTGGTTTTTGTTTATCTTCTTTCTTTCTTCTTCCTTGGCTATGTCTGGTCTTTCTCTGCATAGAAAAATTCTGCAGACTCAGTCAGACACGAGAGGAAGAAGACTTGAAGAGAAATAATGCCGAGAAAATCAGAAACGAGAAAATGAGATTTTATAAAATTGTAGACGGAATTGATTCGGCGATTTTTTAAAATGACGATAATGAAGGTAAATGATCGGCCGATGCCTGCTAAATGGCGCGTGACGGACAGAGCCGGTGAGCGAAAATAATATGGTTCGTGTGTTGTCGCTTAGCAAGAGAGGATGCTGCAAGCTGTCGCCAATCAACGAAACCGACATAAGGGTAGTTTTGGCATAAAGTAAAATAAAATAGGGGTGTTTTCGGGAAGTAAACAGCGTTATTTACAATTACACCTTTGAATGGCATAAACTGTGATGTAGCGCAGTGTAATTGCGTGGATGTTAGCGTATTACACGTAGAAAAGGACGCGCACATATTTAAAGGTAGGACTACTTGCAACAGTCGGGGCGGCTATTTTCTCTTAATCTGTTGAGCTGGCCAAATTTCTTCGATATTAAAAAAAAAAAAAAAAAAAAATTGGATTGAAAATTTCAATTTCATTCTAATATCTGATTTTTTAAAAGAAAATTTTATTAATAGTTATAATTACAACAATTATTATTATTTGATTTCTTTTAAGAATAAGATAATTATTTTACCTATTCACAAATAATAGTTGATTTTTATTTTAGTTCAAACATTAAAGATTTATATTTCATTTTTTTTAAAAAAATTATATATTTTTTATTATGATCATTAATTTCATTATTTTAAAATAACATAATTAAATACTTCATTCATTTCTTTTTAATTGTCTTTTTTGAATAATTTTTTTTTCTAAATTATTTATCACAACAAGACTTTAATTTTTTTTTTTAATTTTATTCTTATCATCTACTTTATAATTAATGCACATATTATTCATTATTTTATAACCAATAAGAGTAATTTAGTTATTTTATTTTTGAAACTTAACGTAATTAATTATTTTTTATTTTTTATGAAATAAAAAAAAAAACGATAATTAAAGATGAAAGGAGGGAGTAGTATGAATTATTATTTGTGAAATGTAAAAACTAAAACAAAATATATAATGGAATCAAGAGTTGGATGATAATTTAAGAGGGGTTAGTGGTACATAAATAATTTGATAGTCCAAGATAAGATCTATATATATATATATTGATGCAATGAGATTTAATAATAACGTTACAGATTGTCTTAAAAAGTAGTAGCAATTATATATGGAGTCCCAGCAAAACTTTGGATCATTACAAAACTCAGCCGCTTCCTTCACATGGGACAGTAGCAAATAGCAATGGGATTTAAAAAAAAAAACAAATCAACATTAACACAACTCAACAATTGAGACCCCACAAAATATAAATAGACAAATGGTACAAAACTCTGTTTTTGGTGGTCCAATCCAAGAATTTTGAAGCTGCAACTGGTCATAATAAAGTTTTGAATCTTGGAATTTTATTAGTGACTCTCTCAGTCAGTCTGAGATATATAAATTAGGTACATCTCATCATCTCTTTGTTATATGATCAACAGCTTCCTATTAGCTGGCTTTATAACTATGTGAAACTATATGAAAATTTTTACTTTTTTTTTTTTATTAGGATTATATGACCAAACAAGCTGACTTTTCATCATTAACTAAAGCTAAAGCATTTAATTATGAATACCTTTTCCCTGTTCATTTATGTCAATTTTATCTTTCAATAATTATTATTAATTATTCCAAGAATGATATTTAGATCAACTAGCAATTATTTTGACCCACTAAATATTTCTTTACCTAGGTTCAATCTATTACTTTGCTTTTTATTGCATATATATATATATAATAAGTATTGCCTCAAAAGAAAGTTAAACTTGTCTAATGCTTCTGCTTAGGTACCGTAGCGCAGATTCTTTTGCTGAATTTACCAATAAGTTTATTTGTTTGCCCTATGTGCATGGTGAGCTTTAATCCTTCTTCACAAGTCAGAAGAAAGATGTGGTTATTCTATTATTTAATTAGTTCAAACACTACAAGAGAAAATCTGCTGAAGCTAGCCAGTGTGCCTAGCTACCAACCAAACCAACTAGTAAAACCTTAGTTAACTTGTGGCTTTCCTAATTTTGAACATATGTTGTTATTTTTTATTAATCTCATTTGTCTACTAGCTAGCTACATTTATGGTTCACAGAAAAGGCAATTACTGAGTTGAGAAGTTCCCTCATATATAGGAAATTAATCTGAGTAGGTGTTTATGGACAAAGGTATGTACACAGTACGCATGTGCAACGCCAATGAAATAAGTAATAAAGATATTAAAAGAATAGCATAGTTAAGTATAATATAGCCATAAATGTATACTCATGAGTAATAAGTTTAAATTCGATTCTCTTACTCTCGTAATACTAAAAGTGAGATTTTTTTTTTTTTTACAAGGAGCTAATACTAAAATTGAGATATTAAAAGAATTGAAAAATAAACTACAAATTTTATTTTAGTTTGGTTTTATCTACCAGCGGTAATATGAAGGTCAACTTTTTACCTAGAAATCAATAAAGATGTTAGGTAAAAGAGTCAAATTAGTTCTCAAATTTAACACTCGGTGATAAATCATGACAAAATCATTTTTTTTTATCATTAAAATTCTCATAATTGGTAATTTTTGTCAATTTAGTCATTGGTCAAATTTTAGGCAATGCATGTACTATAAAATTAGACGAAATAGCGTTAATTTCATAAGTCCCGTTTGACATAATTTTTCTGAAAAGTGTTTTTCTAAAAAAACAAAAAATTTAAATTTTTTCAGTTTTAAAAAAAATAGGTGAATATATATTTTTCAAAAAAGCAGGATTGAAAAAAACAATTTCAAAAAAAATTAAAAAAATAATTAATTAAATAAAAAAATTCAAAAAGTGTTATTTACCTCCAAAAATTATTGTGTGATTAATTAATATATTAATAATTGATGAAAATTAAATATAGCACGATACTAATTTATGTGATTATAAGTTAGGTTTTAATTTTTTATCGCCTCTTATTAGATTTTATAATCAGCCCTTGTTTGAATGTTATTTATAGATATTAATGAAGGATATTTTGGATTTTGCAATTTGCAATTTTTATTTGATTGTTTAATTTTTACTTCATCCCTGAAATTTAATTTTTAATACTAAATAAAAATATGTATAATGATTAACAAAATATCATCAATTTCATTTATTAAAATATTCAATCATTACACAATATCAAAAAATAATTTTCACTCCTACCCCTAAAACTTAAATTTAATTTATTACTATTAGCCTGTGAGCTAAAAAAATACTTTTTGAATTTTTTATTTAATTGATTAATTTTTTTTAATTGTTTTTTTCAATCCTACTTTTTGAAAAAGTATCTATTCACCTGTTTTTTTTTTTTCAAAAGTATTTTTTAAAAATGAAAAAATTTTTAAAAAAAATTCTTTTAAATTTTTTTTTTAAAAGCTATGCTAAATAGTACTTATGAAATTAATGTTATTTCATCTGATTTTATAGTACACGCACTGGCCAAAATTTGACTAAGGACTAATTTGACAAAAATTACTAAATATGAGAACTTTAATGATAAAAAAGATGATTTTGTCATAATTTATCTCCGAATATCAAATTGGAATATTAATTTGACCCTTTCGCCAAAAATGTAATGCAAAAATATCTTTTACTGTTGCATGTGTAGTGAATCAACTAAAGTATGGATAATGGTTTAAGAAGAGTGCCTTTTTTGTGATAAATCTCAGGAGCACTTGAAAACAATAATGGCAAGAACAACTCAGGATCCAAAGCATCTAAAAGAAACATATATCCATCTGCCTTTTGTCTTCTCCTTTTTCTCTTTCCTTTATAAGTTGCTCTTCTTTAATTTGGTGACTACCAACTCAGCTCATTCAGCTTTAATTAAGAACCAGATAAATAAAAGAGTACCTTTTTATTGGGTAATGCAAGCAAAATGCTAACAACCAAAGAGTGAGTGAGCTAATTATTTTTAGAGGCCCAGTCGTTTTAAGAGCCCATAAGAAGACAATATGTTCACTTGATGAATTTATTAAATTTAATTTAATTAAATAAAATATATTTATTTATTAATTAATTTAATTTAAGTCAGCTGATATATAATTAATGAAGGCTGCTAGCTAACTTTGAAAGCTTAACCAACATTTTTTATACGTTAAGAAAATTTAAAAATTTTTACTACATTCATCAATAAACAAGACGTGCACAAAATAAAAAAAAATGTGAATAAAAAAAATAATTTAGTAAAAAAGAACAGTTAATAGAAACCACCTTCTAACAATCCCAACAATCCAATCTAGCAAATCTCAACAATAAACTACTATTGTAGCATCTTTTTCCTTTTATAGCATCTTAAAAGTTTCTATTAACTTCTTCTCTTCGCTAAGCTGCTTTTTTTCTACTTCTTTCACATCTTGTGCATATTTTGTTGATTGATAAACATAGTAAAACTCTCTAGATTTTTTTATTCTAAAAAAAATTACAGGCCTCATTCATTCACTTACTTTTTTGTACAAACAAACCCAAATTGCCTTGTTTTTATTCGAAATGTTGCATGAATTGGGCCTTAATTGTTATTTTTTTTTTCATTATCATCATCTATAACCAAAGTTGAAGAAATTAAATATCCTAAAAAAAAAAATTGAAGAAATTAAAACCAGTTCTTTTTTTTTTTTTTTTTTTTTCATACAACATAACAAATTTTTAAAAGATAAATTTTTAGATGATTGACAAAAATTAGAAATATATATATATATTAAGCACTTTCCAATTCAAAAACACATAGCAGCGTCACTCTTAAAATTACATTCCATAAGGAATAATTTTCAAAATATACATGTATACACAAGGAATCAACTGATTTACGTTTTTTTTTTTAATATTTATATATATTTCGAAGCGTAGTGAAAGCCTATATCAAAATAAAAATATATATCAATGAATAAAAACTAAACAATTAGTATAAATAAAATAAAATATTTTTGAAGCACCCAATAATTTCTCTCGAAACGGACAATAAAACAAAGTTTAACTGAACTGTGCAAACCCAAATAAGAACAAGCCCATGAATTTAAGGCCAGTCTTATTGAAAAGACAATTATAAAGGTCCAATCTAGCCTATAATGCAAAACATATTATATGTTTAAGGTAAGAGTGTAAATCAACCAAGCTGTTCGCGAGAAGTTGAGTATTCGACTCGATAAAAATTCGTTCGCATTCGATTCGTTTTATAAACGAGTCAAACTTGAGCTTTATTTTAAGGTTCGATGAATAAACGAGCCGAGTTTGAGTAAAGTTAAGTTCGACTCAATTAGACTCGTGAGCAGTTCGATTATAAACTCGTGAACAGCTCGATTAATAGACTCATGAACAGTTTGATTATTATTATTATTATTATTAACTTAATAATTTTGATACTTCAAAAAATATAATTTAATACTCCTATAAATTTTTTGATAATTCAATTTGACTAAAATATATATTCTCCTAATTAACATAATCTAATATTTCCTTATTAAATAATCTAATATTCTAATTTTTAAAAATATTTTTTTTATTAATTAATATTTTTATAATACATGTGATACTCAATTTTATGATTGAATTTTTTTTTCCACTAATTGAATGATTTTAATTATGTTAGTTTTAAGTATTTTTGTTATAATTATTTTATTAGAAATAAATATTTAGAAAGTTGAGTATTTTGATAAATTATAATCGAGTTTTAAAACGAGTCGAACTCTAATTCAAGCTTTAGCTCAATTATAATTTATTAACAAGTCAAACTCGATAGCTCGAGTTTAAACAAGTCGAGTTTGAACATGATTTTCAAGCTCGATCCAAAACTCGAGCTCGTGCTCGAACTCGAAAAAAAAATATCGAGACATGTCTGAACAAGTTAAAACTCGACTCGACTCGGCTTGATTACACTCTTAGTTTAAGTTACTATCTGAGTCAAGCCCATCCAAGTTAATGGGCCAAAATTTAGTAGCCGGTGACCCAATAGAAAATAGTAATAGCTCTGTCCCTCGCAACAAGTCAGTGTATTCCAGACTTGAGCAAAAAGAAAAGAAACCCTTCAATTGCAGTACATCCTCACACTCTCTTCTTCTTACAACAATTAACACTCGCAGATACAGAGAGTGTGTGTTGGTTCTGTATAAAAAACGACAGCGTAGATATCAGAGTAACAAACAATGTTTAGGAACCAGTACGATACTGACGTCACCACATGGAGCCCCGCCGGTCGGCTATTCCAGGTAGAATATGCGATGGAAGCTGTCAAGCAGGGTTCGGCGGCAATTGGTCTCCGATCTAAGACTCACGTGGTTCTCGCGTGTCTCAACAAGGCTTACTCCGAGCTCTCCTCCCACCAGAAAAAGATCTTCAAGGTAGATGACCACATCGGCGTTGCTATCGCTGGCCTCACCGCCGATGGTCGCGTTCTCTCACGGTATATGCGATCCGAATGCATTAACTACAGTTTTACCTACGAGTCCCCACTTCCGGTTGGTCGGCTCGTTGTTCAACTCGCAGATAAGGCTCAGGTGAACCATTACAAACTAAATTTTTTAGATTTTTAATTTGGATAAAATTTTGTGAGGTATTGATTACTTAAATTTTTCAGATCGTGGGATTTTAGTTTTAGGAGCTAGGGTTCCCGGTGGCTATTTGTTTTGTCTGATAATTGAATGCAATGGACTCTTGTTTACCTTGAATTTTCATACCAGTGAGTTTTCTTTTTAATTTGGCCTGAGCTACTAATTTGCTACAACTAGGGTTTTGGGTGAAGTACTGAGTACTTTGAGTGCGTTTTTTAGCTATTAGGATGCAAATGACGATTGCTATAAAAAGCCACTGTTGTAAAGTTATGACCTTTAGATGTAGGTGTTATCTTTAATATGATTAGCACTTGGATTTATTTTCCCCTTTAGTTTTTATTAATTTTAACTATTAAGAAGTTAATGAAAATTTAAGAGTTTTTATGTAATTAGAATTGTCTGTGATAGCAAAATTCTGAGGAATTTTAAGATGGTGTAATTTATAGTATTTTTGTTCCTATGAGAAAGAACAATTGCAATCATGCAGTACTCAACAGTTCATATGGGATCAACTGAGCAAACCTGTCACTTTATAATGAGTTCTTTGGAGTATATAGGTGTCAACTCTTTATAGTTTTTATCAGCAAATTTAAGTTGTAACCTTGGGAATTCATTTGGGTCTGTCTAATTGTAAATGCAACTTGAAGTTCTTCACCTATGACCACATGCTGATCAAAACTGGAAGTGTGTCTATTATTTATAAAAAAAACTGCCTCTTCCTTTCTTTGTATTGTAAAAAATGGGAGGTTTAAAACTTTCCAAGTCTGAAAGCTTGAAGAAGTCATTCAGTCATAAACTTGAAATTCATTTGCTTCTGAAATTTCAGCTATTAAATGGTCATGATTGGCTAAGATGATGGAAAGTACTCAATGTGTATTCTCATACGCATGTAAGAATGACATCAAATAGAAATTATTTGTTTGTAATATTGGTTGTTCTCATGCGCTTTTACTAGTTTTGATGAGATTTCAACTATCACTTTTCCCTCGTTTTCTTTTCCTGGACAAGCTTGTTTACTGATGCATGTGTTGACCAACTTGATTTATGCTTTTGTTGCAATTGGAACTTTGTGAGGCTCTAGCTTGCAGATTGACTAGATAAATGTATGCCATGGGTTTCTCTGAAAGTTGATTTTCATAAATTTGGGAAGAGTCAGGTTAAATTTTGATTGCTGTTCAAACTGGTTGTGGAAGAATGCCTGTCCTTGCTGAGTCCTTTTCTCTTTCCCTGTACTTAACATGTTTTTAAATTGAGACATACTTAGATTTTATTTAATTAGTATGTCCATACATATACTACTTAAGTTAATCAAGGTCAGTGTGAAATATACCTGGGCATATCCTTATCATCATCAACTATGTGATCTGGGAGGATTTGTCCATGAGATTTGTACTTGTTTGCTGTGATTGAGCCACATTTTTAAACCCATACATGCTGAACTGTCACATTCCATCTAACTACAGACTCACATGATATGCTATTATAGAACCACATTGTTTAACATACCCAAGCTATACTGCCACATTCCTTCTAACCACAGACTCACATGATATATGAGACTCATTTCAATTTCAAAGACATCATATTCTAGACCTGGAAACATGATTGACATGTATCTGTTTCATAATAACACTAGATGACCAGAAAGGGTCCAGGTTGGACAAGAGTGTTTTTATACTTGCTATTTATATACAATCCAGGTGCTAAAATTGTGTAATAGATGTGATATGTTGATATACTATACCTATGCATATGTACACACATGGTTGTGAGAGTAACTATTGGGTAGAAGAAGACAAAAATTAGGTGGGGTCCAGGTTGCAGAACTTACTGTATTTCACTTACATGAGTATGGTTATATCTGCTATTTATATGGAGAAGGGTATTAAATGTTAAGAGATGACTTCATGCCGCTACCCTATTATTATCTTTAGCGTTCACCTTATCATGTTTGTAATACTCCTAGCATTGGTTTGTAATCAGTCACATTGCAAATATTTTTCTTATCAAAGTCACTCTCTCTCAGAAAGGCACACTGTTCAGTGAGAAGTTGCACCTTGACAAACATGTGTTCATGCAGTATCTTCCATTGCATGTTAAGTTCTTAACACACCTGATGTTCAGCTAATGTGTTTTCCTGCCTTTCTGTTGTCTATGTATCAATTTTCAGAACACTTTTATGCCTTATTTTTTCACAATTTGTGGAACATCCAAATCTTGATATCAAGTCAGAGATTTTAAGTTTTCACCTATTTGGAAAAAAAAAATTTGTTGGTTTCATCCTTGTGGAAGTTCATCCTCAAAATGATGGTAAGATTAAATCTATTTGCATATTTTGCTGCTTCTTAATGATGGTAAATAGATATTCTTCTGTCTTATGTGTGCCCCGTAGCACTAAGTTACTGTGACATGCTTGTTAGTGTCATGTTTAGACTTTAGACTGAGTTTCAGTTTTTGGTTAAATTTTAGTTTAATACAGGCGAACTTTACATCCATCAGGAGTTGATGTAGGTGTGATATATTTGAATGGCAGGTCTGCACCCAACGCTCCTGGAAACGACCTTATGGTGTTGGTCTGCTGGTAGCAGGCTTGGATGAATCTGGAGCTCACCTCTATTACAATTGCCCAAGTGGGAACTACTTTGAATATCAGGCTTTTGCTATTGGATCTCGCTCACAAGCTGCAAAGACATACTTGGAGCGCAGGTTTGAGAACTTCACGGACTCTTCACGGGACGATCTGGTCAAGGATGCTTTGATTGCAGTTAGGGAAACCTTACAAGGAGAAACACTCAAGAGTTCCATCTGCACAGTTGCAGTAGTAGGAGTTGGGGAGGCATTCCATATACTGGATCAGGAAACTGTACAACAGTTAATTGATGCATTTGAAATTGTTGGAGAGCCAGAGGGTCCTGCTTCTGAACCTGAAGCTGATTCAGAGCAAGGTCAAGGGGCTGATCAGGGTGCTGGTGCTGGTGCTGCTTCTGCTGCTGCTGCTGCTGCTGAAGAGGATGTGGCTCCGATGGACATATGAGGATTTCTCTGCCCTAGTCTTTAGTTGATGTTCTCAAACGTGTTTGCAGGATTTAGTTGAAAGTGAATGGCACCATGGAAGACATCATTTTCTGGATTTTTTCTTTTATGCAATTTATCCTTGCCTCATTGGTGCAGACATTTTTATGCTAGCTTCTGGTGAACTTATATCTGCAATTTACTTTAATACTCAAAAACAATCACTAAACTCAATGGTTTTCTAATGCGAGGCTGTTAGTTTGTACCACAGAATTGATTAGACATTGACCGAGACTAGCAGCATAGGCAAATTGTGGGAATAATAACACTGAGCTAGTCACGAGTCTGCAGATATGGTACTCTGCCCTCGGACAAAAATTGTGATTACTGCACCTTTGCTTTTCAAGTTATATTGAACTCTTGAAGTGTTTATTAAATAGCGAGCTCCTTGTATGTTTCTGAAAGTTGCTTGCATAAGCAATCTACATGTTCTCAGGCGACTGATGGGAATTTTTTTTTTGTTCGCCTGGATGATGAGTGGAACTTAGGATTGGTGGGTATCAGATCATCAGGTTTCTAAACCTTTTTTTTTTTTTTTTTTTTGAGAGAAAGATAGTACCTTAGTTTATATAAACAACTCGTATGACAACTTATATTTTACTTGTAATTTTTCTGGCCCCTTTTGCAATGACGAAGTTAATGAATTTAACAAGAATAGCCTTGTCTTTAAAAGATAAGTGAATGAAATATATCAAAATATATTATAATTTAACTTGTTAAATGAATATTAAAATAAAAATCAATTAATATAATGATTTTGGACTCCTTAAAAACATCAATGTGACCATTGCACTGGGAAAGACTAGTCTTTAGCCAACGTCATGCACCATGTGAATATGAATATATTTCTGTAGCTGCATAGAAGTAAAAGCTGCTTGTTTTTATAAAGTCAAATGCCATAGAGCCTAGTATGGCAAAGTCATGCAGATTTATAACATCCATGTAAATATTTGAAACAACTCTCCAGCTGCGTGGAAAGTTGGAAACAGTTTGTTCTTATCAAGTAGAATGCGATAAAACATAGATGCTCTTCTGTTGTACAGGTAAATCTCGTCTCTTGTTAATAGTTCATTATATATGCGCTTAGGTCTCACAAAAATTAACCTTTTTTTAGTGATTCAACAATCAATATTTTACTTGTTCCAACAGTGAAATAGTTGTCTTGGATTTCATAAAATTAGCCCCAAAATGCAACTATAGCTGCCTCTTTCTCAAAGCAATTGATTGAAAAGCAATCACTTCTATGCAACTTGTGGCATTAATTGCGGATGTCAGGAATTGTAAGGCCCTTGATCTGCATTTGCTTGTACATCCATTGCCGATTATCTGGGGTTACCTCACCCCCAAGGGAGCGAACTACAGATCCACCGCTACATGCACCCACTTTGCAGCATTCCTCCAAAGATAATCCCTTGACCAGTCCATACAAAAATCCACTGGCAAAGAGGTCTCCTGCTCCAGTGGCATCAGTTGCCTTTGCTTCCCCAATGGCTGGAACCCGGACAGTCTGACATGTTGGCAAATTTTTTAACATAATGCCAGAGCTAAAGACACAATTTACAGATTGAAATAAATTATGGAGAAAATGTAGCTCGTGTTCATACGAGAAACTAAGAACAATAGACAAGTCCAAAACAAAAGACAGACATGGATTTGAGGAAAGCATAAAAATGAGGTGATGCTCTATTCATATATTTTTAGAGGTTCATACTAATAGTTTAATAATTTTTAAGGAAGGCACAGTGCCAAAGCCATAAATTTTTAAGCAATTGGGAACAATTCTAGCATGCATAAACTGGCTGAAATCTACAAGGAGATGCTAACCTCTTTTCCATGCTTTGCTATGCACCCATTAGGACCCAAAGTTACTACAGCCCACTTGCAGTGTTTGGACAAGTATTCCAGGGCAGCCTCAGGATCAGCATTTGGTTCACCTCTATAAACATTTCAAGGGACATTAGCAACCCACTACTAAAATCAAGAACGATTTGTAAGACGAAAATGTGAAACTTTGAGTAACTTGTCTTAGCAAGTTAAATCAAGAACATAACCAAAATAAGGAATTACCTCAGTAGCTCCATTGCTTCATCCTCATTAGCAAAACAGAGGTCTATATCCCCTGACTCAAGCAACTCGATGAGTTGAAATTTAAAGTTTCGAACCATCTGATCAAAGTTAAAGCCTGCAAGTTAATATATTGATAAAGGAAGTGTGGGCCACTGGGCCTTTGAAAATAGCAATCATAGAAAACAATAAAATAAAATCAGTCCAATGCCAAAAGGAAACAGCATACTTCATGATGACATGTGAATTAAATTACAACTCCTTGAGATAAGGAAACAGCATACTTCATGATGACATATGTATGAAATTACAACTCCTGGAGGGAGATATATAGCAACCACAGAAACAAGTTGGTATTCAACAATAAAGTTATTTCCATATATGTATGCCTAAGATTGATGAAAGTAATACCTCGAAACTAGCCAAATCCAAAGACACAGAAACACCTTCTTGCCTTGCAATCCGAATAGCTGCTTGAATAACTTCTATATTGAATATTCCATATCTCATTATCAACCACTGTAACAAAAATAAAATTATTAATTGATAATATTACCAGCTTCAGACAATTAGTAATAGAGCAAGTTTATGCTATTGGTTATCTTTGATGTGAGATGCAACTTTCATAAAAACGCATATTCATGCTACAGAATACTTTTATATTACATATTCAAATCTTGATTTTAATATGACAAATTTGTGAGACATACTATGAGAAAACCAAAAATAACAACCATAAGTCAGAACAAAAGTAGGATGAAAAGAAAGGAATTGATAGAATTAACCCACAAAATTAATCCTACTGAGAGATGCCTAACCTTGGAGCCCTTAAAATCCTCCTTGGTCAATTCATCAGCCTAAAAACAACCAAAATAATAGAATGTTTGAGAAGTTTCATATTGGATATGAAGTTACAGCAACATACTTAAAGTTGGTAAAGATCAAAAGGTAAAGCAAGCAAACAAAAGGCACAACAGAAGCATGCACCTGAACTTTCACAGCACTTGAGAGGCAAGGTCGCATTGTACGATTGCCCAATGCATCGACCAGACAAACACACTGCGGTAAATTGGTTACTACCAAAGATTCAGATTTTGAGAATTGAATCACAATAATAAGACATTCAAAGTTATTCTAATTTTATAGGAACTTTGTAAGAAGAAGATCACCTGACCAGTGGGTCCTTTCTTCCTCCTCAATCTCGAGAGATTCACCCCACTAAAACCCATATTACTTACAAATAAATTGCCTTGCTCATCATCCCCATAAGCCCCAATAATTCCACAAGAGACTCCAAAGTTTGCACTAAGACCTCGAACAGTATTGGCTACACTACCTCCAGCAATTGTCTTTATAGGAGATGTATCATCAGGGGAAGCAAGTGTGTGAGTTTTCACCTCTCCTAGAATATACTCAAGGTCATGAATTGCAACCTACACAACCCAAAATTTTCGCTAAATTTAATTTTCTTGATAAAAAATAATAATAATAATAATTTAGCAAGAAAAGCAAAGTGCGTGTATAGGGGAAATCAAGAATAGAACACATTATGCCTAAAATGGGTAATAAAGAACAACTAAACGGCTAAAAAGTGATAAAGAGGGAAAACAGATAAAACTGTAACATAAAGAACAAAAAAAAAGGGCAAAAAAATTCAAGTAATCATTAAAAACTAATTAAAAAGGCATCAGATATACTTAAAAAAGGCATAACTACATAGGGATTCTAATAAAAGAAGCATACTTAAAATGCTATAATAATTAAAATTAAATACTTACAATTTAGACTTGGCACATCTAACTTTCTTATTATGATGCAACTTACTTGAGTAATAACAGTAAATACCTCATTAAAAGCTCAAAGATTCGAGCCCACATGTGGGCACTAATAAAGGAACAAAAATAATAAAGATGGGACGAACTTATACACAAAGCATATACAAAAAAGGGTGATCTTGATGAAATGTATACCAAAATGCAAATATAGAAACTAGGCAGAATCTGTGTAAAAAATTAAGATATACCACAAAGCAAAAACATTCCCAAATGGAAGGACCAAAATTGAATGAAAAGAGAGGGCAGTTACGGGTATTGAGCCACCGGAGTCACCGGGGATTTGATCGAGCAAAGACCAATCGACACGGGCCATATGGTCTATGAGAGCCACAGGCTGGAGACCCAGTATGAGAGGTGGAAGAGCAGCCGAAGCAATCTCTCCGTTGGTGGGCAAGGCTTCTGCTCCCATTTCTCTTCTCTTCTCTTTCCTTCAGGCAGCTCTCTGTCCCTGATACCCACTGGTCTTTGCCTTTGCTCCTCTCTCTTTAACCTCTTCGCTTTGTATTTAATTATTTATAGAAAGAAGCTGCTCTACGGTCCCACCAGTATGAGTTCGAGTATACTTCTTTTAACAAAATAGCCCCTTACTTCAACAAAATTACACAAATACCATTTTCCTCAATAATATTCCTAATTCTTTTTTTTTTTTCTGAAAATTGATAGACTAGTGTGTAAATTTCATTTCATCAGCAAAATATTTAATAAATTACCATAAAAGTTAATATTTTTTGTCTTATGACAACTAATTGTTAATTTCAACAATTAACTTAACTGTTGAATCAAACAAGTTTATAGTAAAATTTTATTTATAATATCTATTAATTTAAAGTTTACTTATAAAATTTAGTTGATGTTTGATAAAAATCATTCAATACTTAAAATTAAAATTTTCAACACTTAATCGTTTTAAATTTATTTAATAATTACATTTTAAAATTCTAAATTAAGTAAAAAAAATCACTATTTGTTTAACTTAAAATTTATACTGAATACAGTAAGTGATTAAATTTTTAAATATTTTTACTATTTAAAAATTATATCACTGATTTTATTCAGCACTTAAAATTCAAAACTTAAATTTTCAACACTTAATTTTCAGTTTTACCAAACACTACCTTAGTATTTATTTATTTAAACAATAAGAATTAATAAAATAAATTTTTTATTTATATGAAAAATATATAAATTTTCATAAAATTAATTTATAAAAAAACAAAGCTGAAAAAGAGGGAACATGTACATATTAAGAAACATAATCGATTAACGTAATTTGACAAGATGAAGTTGTTTTCTAACAGCGTTTGATTCTTACATCTGAACATTCACCGGCTTTATTTTTTGTTTGGCCAAATCCAAAAGGGATTTGCCGATTAGGTTTGGTGGGTGGGATTGGGGACTGGTGATTGGAGAATACACAGGAGAGGGATATCCCCCACCACCATATATCAATGACCACCCCCATTATGCATTTCTTGTACAAAAGAGAACAAGAACAAAGAAGATTTGTCACTTGTGAAATCGGATACCTCTATAATTTCTATATGGAAATTATAAACGGCTATTTTATATACCTAAATTTGATATAATTGAGAAACTATTCGATTTCAAAAATAATATTATTAAGAGAACAAATAAAGAAAATTTGATATTATACTATTTTTTTTAGTATTAATTTTATCGGTGAGATTTGAATCATGACATCTATTTCTAAACTATTAAAAAATTCATATAATGATATTTATGTAATACATAAATTCAGTATTTTTTTAATTTTTTTTTTTTTTTTGAGAAGAATAAAAGTTCATTAACACTTTATATCAAAGCTCCATATGTTAGATTTCAAATTTAAAGAAATTATATAAGAAGCTAGGCAGAATATATAACGAGTACGTGAAAATTCTTTACCCGCTCACAAATTTTCAATAAGGTCAGCTTAGGTTTGACTCTTTTTGATATTTGGAATTGATCCCTTCCAAATGTATTGGAGGGGAAAAAAAATAAATAAATCTGTTATTGAAATTATTAATATTTAATATGTTGTATATCATTATTTCTATGTGCATTATATATAAGTGTCATGAATAATTTTATAAATATATAGAAGTATGATTTATTTGCACATAAAAAAATATAGTTTAGCGATAACTGTATTTTTTTTTTTTTCAAGTAAAAGACTCATTATCGACTTTTCTTTCTTAATTCTAAAAAAAAAAAAAAAAAAGTATGATTTATTTTCAATTTTTTTTTCCAAAAGATTTTCAATTTTATTTGGATTACATGCGCACACTATAAAATATAAATCATGTTAAGATTTTCATTCTTATCTGTTTTATAAATAATGAATTGATTGATTAATTTCGATTATTTTTAAAAAAAAAAACCATTTCAGAGTCATGATCCTCAGTTTTGTCAGCATAGCAGTGAAAAGCAGACATCACGGTCAATTATGAAAGCAAAAAAGGGGCATATATATACACAAGTGGTGTTATATATACTACTTTTTTACTTGCTTTTGATCATAACTTTTATTTTTTCCATAAAAAAAAAAATTCTCAAAACTTTTTTTCGGCGCATGAGTGTTTCAAAGCAATATCTTAGTTTTTTTAATTTTTTAATTTTTTAATTTATTACCCTCTTTTGCTCATAATGCTCATTAGGGTCATCATTTGCTTCCCTTTAATAATTTAAAAAGCCTTTCTCTATGGTAGAAACATTTTCTTGATTTTCAATATAGCACTGAATGAAATTTTAGATTATCCTCTATGTACTTTAAAAATTAAAATAATTATTGGCTACCTCCACTAGCCATTACAATTAATTACAATGCCTCCAAAAATATATATATATGTAATGCCTCAACCACTACATGTATATTTTGTTTCAAAATTAAAAGTAACATGCAACCCCATGATTGATAGTGGCTACAAAATTACCTACGTACAAATAGAAATAACCAAAGATATATATATATATATTATATATATACCCTCATAATTAATTATCATTGTTGACTAATTTTTTTTTCAAATGGAGATTATAAATTTATTAATTAATTAATGCTCTAAATCTTCTAAAAGAACTCGTACAGAGTGCTTAGGAAGAAACCATGATTGCTTCTCCAAAATAAATGGATTAGATTTAGGAGGGTATATATATATATATTACAAAAATGATTGGAGGAAACCGACAACACAAAAAATGAATTAGAAAAGAATTGAAGAAAAACAAAACAACAAATGGGAGAAACGAATCAAATTGGAGATTTGGATTTGGGCAGAGGGACGACCCTCTTTTTTGTGTTCAACACTTTTTAACTTAAATCACGGGGAATAGCGTCTTTGCCTTTTTCAGATTCCAAGCTACCTGTAATAATTGCTAATGAAGGAGCCTAATTTAAGGATGTCTTTCAATCGGACTTTAAAGGAGTTAAATATTATTTTTATAACATCTTAATTCTTTTTAATTTTATTTGATAAATTTTTAAATATCAAACTTAATGTTTAATTTTTTTAATAATTATTCTCACTTAAATTTTAATTCAATAACTTAGAAGATGTTAGAATAAAAACATATAACAAAAATAAACGCGCAAAAAAAAGACTCAATTTTCTATTAGAAAAGGAAAAAGAATTTTTTTTATTTTTTAAATTTGAATTTAATTTATAAAATTATTTAATTAGAGATTTGTTTTTTTAATTTTATTTAATTGTAGATTATGATTGATTGCATATTTATTCTTATATTATTTTTTTATAGTATTTTTTTATTCATTAAAATATGATAGAATTTTTGCTAAAAAAAATATATAAATTGTGAAAATGACCTTTTTTTTTATAAATTAAGTTTTTTCATTAATTTTTTTTAATATTTTATACAAAACTCAGTTAACCATGTTAATAATTTATCCATTATTATTGATTTGCCAGATAAAATTAATAATTTAACTGTTATACTTGTAACTATTAATCCTTAATAATTACACTTATAATTATTATACTCTATATTTTTAACTTCGATTCAGACGCATCCTAATATTAAATACTATTGTTGCTTAGGTTACTATTCACTTTCAGGCTTTTGGCACATGGACTAATATCCCATAAACTGAATGAATATACATATACATGCACGTTACTACCCCTTACCACCAATCAAAGCTTTGCCAATTTGATAACCCAATAGAAATTAGAGTGGGGAAACAAAGTAAAGCTGTGAAAATTGTTTACATTGAAAAATCGAGCACCCTATATTTACATTTAGTACATTTTAATGGAAGATATCAATTCAACTCAGAGACTCTGGCAGGCTTGTATCGTGCGTGTGTTCAAATAATGACAACAATGATGGCCGTTTAATTATTTGCTAATAGCCTACAATGCTACCTTCATAAATTATTAGATACACCCATCCGACCATAATGTATCTAACATGTCAAGCCACATCATAGCCGCATCATCAACTTTTTAATCGAATCTATACAGTGAAATAAATATTTTTGAATAAATTATTTAATATAATGTATTCTTACTATACTTATTTGTGAATCCAACTATAAATCTCAATTTATAAAAAAAATTAGAAGTTCAATCAAATTTTTAAAAATTTTTACATTTTCTAAACACAGACTCAGCTCATGTTTAATCCATTCTAGATAAGCATTCAATGATATAAGAATTGTTTTGAAAACAATTGTAAAATTATTTTCAAAAAATAAAAATAATTGTGAAATTGTAAATTCACACCGCAATCGAAACCAAATTAATCAAAACATATACATGCATCTAATAGCTCTCTTAAATGGGACAATTTACTAAAGTGCAGCTAAAACTCGAAAAGAAAATCGCTTGATTTAAGGGTGTAATCGAACTAAGCCGAGTCGAGCTTTATCTTGTTTATGTTTGGCTTGATATTTTTTTTTCGAACTCGAGCTCGAGTTTTGAATTGAACTTGAAAATTATGTTCAAATTTAATTCATTTGACTCGAGCTTGACTCATTAATAAATTATAATTGAGTTAAGCTCGAACTCGAGTTCAACTCGTTTATAATTTATCAAAATACTCAACTTTCTAAATATTTATTTCTAATAAAATAATTATAACAAAAATATTTAAAACTAACATAAAAATAAAATCATCCAATTAGTAAAAAAAAATTCAATCATAAAATTGAGTATCACATATATTACAAAAATATTAATTAATAAAAAAAATTTAAAAATTAGAATATTAAATTATATAATAAAAAAATATTAAATTATATTAATTAGGAGAATATATATTTTAATCAAATTGAATTATCAAAAAGTTTATAAGATTATAAAAATATTTTTTTTGAAGTGTCAAAATTATTAAGTTAATAATAATAATAATAATAATAATAATAATAATAATAATAATCAAACTGTTCACGAACCTATTAATCAAATTGTTTGCAAGCCTGTTTAAGCTTATAATCGAACTGTTCACGAGTCTAATCGAACCGAGCTTAATTTTGCTTAAGTTCGACTCGTTTATTCATCGAACCTTAAAGTAAAGCTCAAATTTAACTCGTTTATAAAATGAACCGAACGCGAACGAGCTTTTATCGAACCGAATACCGAACCGCTCACGAACAGCTTGACTCATTTACACCCCTACCTTGATTTATTCGATTTTGTTATACGGTAAATCCAATTCATGTAATAATCTCCACGATGGATATCACAGAGTCGGCAAAAACTTTACCATATTCGCAACGTGCTTATGTATGAAAAATTCCGATGAAAATATGTCCGCCATCATCATCATCAATACCCAAAACATTGAAATATAAAAAATATAAACAATAAAAAAACCAATCATAGGCCCCTCTTCTCTTATTCAGCATCTCAACAAAATCAAAATCAACGGCCCATCTGCCACGTTGGTTCACTGCTCCCAATTTCACATCAACAAAGTATATCACCATGGCAATATGGCATCAACAATGTATAAGACTAATTAGTCATGTCAATATCATAATATCACCAAAATCATAAGAAAACTAGAGGTTTTGGTATAAGGATCGGATAAACAACAAAATAAAAATCCTGCTTTATGGCGTTAACTTCTCCCATGGAAGAAAACAGTCTGAACAACCACAAGTAGAGCAGAGACAAAAGCTAAAAGGAGACATAATTCTACCCTAAACGAGTCTGGTATTATTGGGAAAGAAATTGTGATCCCTTCTTCTTGTATTTGCAGAAGACAACAAATATTCCTTCAAAATCAAACATGAAGATTTGAATTTTAAGAGAATGCCTTACGGAAAAATCTCATTTTGCCTTGGGGGCTTTATCTGGTAGGACATTATCTGGAAGAATAAGTTCAGGGGGAGTTTCACGTACAACACCCAGCATCGAGTCATACTCTTCATCACGATGAGCAAACTTCTTGCGCAGCACCTTCTCAAACTCAATCTCATCAAAAGGTTTAGCATTCTCAGCAGCATGAACCTGCGCAAGATTGGAATAATTGGTGGCTGACTCTGAAATAAAGGCTATCTCTTCATCAGTTAGCTTTCTCAGGAACTTTGCTGGATTGCCTCCCCACACCTGCATATATTACCAAGAAACAATTGAAGCTGGGATTTTAAAAATCACGTCTTAAAGGTTTTAATTAGGTGAAGTAACTTCCAGGAAGCAGTGTCAAGTAGTGGGAAACAGATCTCAGGCTAAAAAGAGAAAAGGATTAAAAAAAAAAAGGGTTTAACCTCTGGATGATGAATCCCCACTCATATTTGACATCCATTCAATGAAGACAAACTATAGAAGAACATTCTATAAGAGGTACGAAAATGAAGTAGCTTTTTACATTTTCTATTGGAAATAAAAAATTAACAACTCAGAGTTAATAACTCTATTCATTTCAATCATGTGAAAGAGAAGAGACGGTAAAGAAAATAAGGATAGAGAGGGAAGCAGACAGAATAAGGAAAAGTGGTTTGCTAGAATCATTTCAATCATATTCCTTTTTCCTAACACTATTTCATGCCCATAAGAAATTCACACAATTCGTGATTCAGACACAATTTGTGCAATTTCATTTGAGTAACAGGAGGGTCAAGATCATGCACAAGCAATGACAGCTATCCCATTACCATGTTTATGCACAAGTAGTTCAGATCACTAATCCATTTACCTACTAAATATTGTTCATGAATCATAACAGCATGCATAAAATATTCACATGAGCAAGCACCACATGTAGGCTTTGTGAACCTACTTATTTGTTTGCCATTACAATATACCACATCATTCAATACCTTTTCGCTTCAAATTTCTTCAAAATTTTACTTCCAATGTACATTATGGATAGTGAAATGTTTCATTCATATTGGATAGACATAAAAGCATCCTTAACAAATAGATTGATAAATCTTATTGAGTACTAGTTCGAAGCATATGCTGAACAATTGCCAAGAAAAAAACATTAAAAGCCAACTACATTGTATAAAAAGAGAGTTGAAAGCCATACCTCTCCAGCAAGAATCCTAGTGTTCTGTCTCACAAGGGCTCCAGCAGCAATCATGCCATGTTTCTCGACAACAACACCATCAAGAAGCGTGGCTCCCATACCAACAAAAGCCTCATCCTCAACAGTACAACCATGTAAAACAGCACTATGACCTGCCCAGTTCATATTTTCAATCAAAATGCATAAAACGGTTGAAGCACACATCAGGTTGGTTAATCTCAAATAACCATATTACTCACCTACAGTAACTTTGTCCCCAATTATTGTAGGCAGCACCTTCCCACTTAGATTGGATTTCGCCACATGCACAAGGGAATTGTCTTGTATATTAGTTCCAGCTCCAACACTAATGCTGTTCACATCACCTATCCACAAGCAAATTGACATGATTATTAACAAAAACAAAAGAAAAAAAAAAATCAACAAAAACAACCTCAAAAAGATTTTCTAGATTTCACATCTGATAGAACATATAGAATTTATAAGAAACTTATAATTCCCAATATACAAACAAGTACAGGGTTGCCTCCTTTACCTTCAGCAGCGGAGAACCCTAAAATATGACACCAAAAATTCAAAAGATAATTATATGCTGACTGATTTAGAATTTGTAATGACTTGTTTAGATGCGCGTCATATTCATTAATAACAGTGGCTGGTCAAATCATGGGTCAAAATTTCACATATTTCAAAAGATGTGATTCGCAAAGGCAGGAAAAAGGGAAAAATAATTGCTTGAACTAAGAAGTCAGACTCTGACAATATGGGCATATTCATTTGATTTGTCATCGTCTAGCAATGATAACTGTAACATAATGCAGTTATGTGACATCATGAAAAATGATTTGAAGGCCCACGCTTTAAGATCACATAGGCTAGAGCATTTTTATGATTTCTAGTTTTAATAAAGCAAAATAGTTGTTAGGATTGCCATGTTAACAAAAGGAAACATTGCCACAGTCACTATTCTTTTTAAAAAATGCAAGCAAGAAACCCAGGCTTTATATAGAGTATTATTTATGCAAAACCAGCCAAGTTCAAATTTGGATGAAGTGAATTACATTTAAGTGAACTGGCAGCCAGACTAAAATGAAAGAGAGATTGGACAACATCCCCAAACATTATGTTGTAATATATTACTCTGCAAAATAAACAATATTGTTGAAAAAAAAAATTAATTGATAAATACAGAAATTCAGTACTAGTACTACTGTCATGAAGAATTTGAAAATGAGAAACTCTTCTAGGTCAAACTCGGAAAAAAAAAAAGTGAGGGGAGGGAAAATTCAACCTATCCAAATATAGCTGTTAAATCATCATTTTAGAAAGGTCCCAATTTTGGCCAACCAGATCTAATTGCCATATGCTTCTAAAAAAATATCAAGAATGATGGGCCAAATCAATTCATTAAAAGCATAGAATCTCAAAACTAATCAGATAATATGTAAGCATTGCATATTCAAAATACCAAAGAATTGCATTATATTAGAACCATGGAAATCACAACAATCAATAAACAGACATCATTTCTCATTTTTTTCTCCCCCTTGATGATAGAAATGGGCATCATTATATCTTCTATACACTAACATAAAAAAAAATACTAATAAAGATGATCGAGGGAGGTCTCCAACCAAGTCACCAATTAATAAAACAAAAAGTTAAAAGCACTGTCCCTAGAATAAGTCTTATAAATCATACCTCTCAAAACACATCCATACCAAATAGATGATCCTCTTCCGACTTGAACATCCCCAATGATAGAGGCACTGGGGGCCACAAATGCCTCCTTATCAACAACGGGGGCTTTATCAAATATGTTCATGAGAGTTCGATGTCTAGACACTAAAACATAAACAAAAATACAAAATTAGTAAGTAGATTACAAACTAGAACAGCATAACATATTTTATATTCCTCCATGACAAAAACAAGAAGTAATTTATGATAAGGCATCTAACTTACACAGGACCACCAAAAGCATTAGTATTGTGTGCTACCACTTCCAATGATTTAGATAATACAAATTAAGGAACATGAAAATACTTAGAGGCAGATGAGAAGCAACAAGGTATTGGATTGAGTAACATGAAATTAATCAGGAACATTTAATAACTTTACAGCATTAGCAGAATGTATCACTGCCTCAAACAATACCAGAGGTGTGAAGCATTCTCTCATAAATTTTCCACTAACATGGGAATTGTAAAGTGTGTTTTAGTAATTATGTGCAAGACAGATATGTCCTCCAAACTCGAAGAATCCTCCACAGTCCTTTAGGAATTTCACCAAACAATCGAATTCCACAGTTCAGCTACTTCTCAAGAATTCCCTTTGGTTTCAGAACACACCTTAGGATATTTAACATACATCATTAGAAGAGTCACTACCTCGAGAATAAATACATTTTCAAAATGTTATAGATTGAAACTGTCACTGGTCCCGAATCAAGCCATCCCATGTTCATCTACCGTAATACCCATGGTCATGTCAATATATTATCGGAAGCAATAATCACAGATAACAACCCAAGTACTGATACAAAAAGGTTAACTATTCCCCTAATTCAAAAATTACACAATCAATAGCCTTAAAATGTAAGCTAAAAAGTTCACGTTCAAAAACATTGTGCATAGTACTGCCTAATCACAAGGTTAAGCTCCACCTAATAAACGGTTATCAAGCCTAGGCGCAACAAGGAACAATCATTTGAATGACGTTCCATAAAAACTTATCCAATTTGGGGAACATTAAAAGAGATAGCGAATTCAAATACTGAAACAAACAAGGATCTAGGGTTTGGAGAAACGAGAAGCTTACGTTGCTCTTGGAAGTAGTAGTTGCCTTGAAGGCGGCAGCCGAGGCGATCAAGGGCCTGGCCGGTCTCGCGAATCCAGAATCCGACGGTGTATATGGCTTTGCCAAGGGTCCCCATATTCCTCTTCTTCGATCGGTGGCTATGTGGCGTCTATGAAGTTTCAGTGAGTAAGAGAGATTAGCTTAGTAGTTGTGAGGGCTATGGATGGTAATGGACCTCTTCAACTTTGAGCTGTGTGTGTGAGTGAGTCGGGTAAGAAGGTAGAGAAATTTTACTACTAGGGTATGGTATGCTGGTATCATATCCCATAGAAATGGGAGGGCAAAATGGGTTTTCCGTACATATTTATTTGCCAAATAACTCTTTTTTTTTTTTTTTTTCTTCTTTTAATTAAACTCTTTACCTGGAATTCAAAGTGGGATGGTCGAATGTTACTATGAACTTATCATACTATTTATTTTTTATTTATTATATTAAAAGTTTATATCTAAAAACAGTAGATTGACAAAATAAAAGAAAAATAAAGTACTTTTTAATGATTTTTATTGTTCTGTCAAATTTTTTTTCAAAAGCTAAATAATAAAATTAAATATATTTTAATAATAATTTTTAATATATACTTGAAAAATAAAAAATAAAAACTAATAATAATAATATCAAACACATCCTTAATTAATCAATGATTTATTACTATAAAATACCGGTTTTTGAGTTTCAATTAAAATTAAATTAATAAAAAAATATATTAATTAAACTTCAATTTTTAATTTATTTAATACTTTTATGAATCAAATAAATTCTTCATATTTTAGTGGTATGTTAATACTTTTATAAGTTTTTTTTTTTAGCATTAATATTTTTATAATGTTGTAGACTTGTATTTCAAGTATGATATGGAGCTCAGCTAAAGCATACTTTACATATATTTCTCAATTGAACTTTTTCTATATAGTAGAAAGTTATATTAGAGCTGAGCACGATTCGGGAGAATTCAAAAATTTGAAAATCTCCATAATCGAATCGAATTTCGAAAATTTTTAAAATGGAATTTTCGGAACCGAACCGTAAGGAAAAATTTCCGTACTAAACCGTCCCTATTTTTCGGAACGGTTCGGAACAGAGATTCGGATCTAATGGGACGGTTCAGTACGGAATGGGACAAAACGGATATTCGGAGATTTTCTATTTTAAAATAATTAAAAATTAAATTTTACTTATACATTATTCAATTTTATTAAATGTGTTACTAATTCAATATCAAAGTGTGTGTGTATATATATATATATATATATATATATATATATATATATATATATATATATATATATATTTTGCAACGACTAATTTGAAAATAAAATTTTATAATTAATAAAAATTAAATTTTACTTATATATTATTGAATTTTTTTAAATGTGTTGTTAATTCAATATCAATGTGTGTGTGTGTGTGTGTGTGTGTGTATATATATATAAAAGAACCCTTTAAATCGGTTCTAGTTTTGGTTCTTCAATTCGGTATGGTTAGATACGGTTCTCGGT
>CATKHJ010713378.1:0-10442 GCA_949750685.1 Vernicia montana
AATTAATTAAAATGATTAATTAATTAAAGTGATTAATTAAAAGGATTAATTAACCAATTTGAGTGAAAATTTAATGAAAAAGATTAATTAATTAATTAAAATTGATTTTTAATTAATTAATTAATTGAGAGTGGGTGGGAAGTAAAAAGATTAATTAGTTAATTAAAATTAATTTTTAATTAACTAACTAATCAAAGTGATTGAAAACTAATTATAAAGAGAGAGAGAGAGAGAAGAAGCAATTGGATAGCAATCAACAAAAATTTGTGGTGTGAATAAATGGTGAGGAGAGTGGGGTATTTATAGGGAAAATGGGAGGTGGAAAAAAGACCAAAAAGGGCTTAGAAAGTGAGAAAAATGGAGGAAAAAAATGAAATTTCGCAAAAAGGTAAATGACCGCAAAAATGGTGGCGGACGCACATGCGGAACACGCGCGTCTGCAAGGCTTGCCTGCGGCATCCTCCGAAACGTCTGGCGAATCCGCAGGCACGTCCTGCGGACGTGTTAGTACGGGCTGACACGTCAACCTATACTGACGCGTCTGCCACTGACGTGCATCAGGCGCGTAAGTGGCGAAAGCGCCAGACATGCTGGCGGATCCGCAGGCACATCCTACGGACGTGTTTGTACGGGCTGAAACATCAGCCCGTACTGATGCGTCTGCCACTAACGCGCAGGGGGTACCTGCAGCGTCCGCATGGCATCTCGCAAATGCCGCTTACTGCCACGTTGAGCCGTACAGACGCGTGGCGGACACAGGCCACGCCTCACGGACGTCCACCTGCGCCTCAGGCTCCGATTCAGTTTTTCGGGTCAGTTTTTAGGAGTTCTGGGTCAGTTTTTGGGCTATTCTGAAGTCTGAAAAATTACTAGTCAGTGGCGGTGGATCCAAAATTAATTATCGGACATTTTGGCAGTCAGTTTAGAGGAAAATTGGGTCATTTTCGGGAAAAGGCTGTCTGGTACAGGAGGTCCGGTCAGGGTTGGAAAAATATCAAGTTGGATATAAAAATATTGCAATCCGCTCTGGTAGGCTTAGAAATATTTTTGGGACAGTTTGGCAGTCTGCTTTGAGGAAAATCCAGTCAGTCTTGGGAAAATACTGTCTGGTACAGGATGTTTGGTCGGGTTGGAAAAGTGATGTTAGTCTGCGTTGAAAATAAATAAATCGTTTACTTTTCGGGGGCGCTGCCCTCTTGACCCTTGCCCGCTAACCGGCTAGAAAGACCGAAGTACCGACTCTGCGTTGCGCACGAAAATTAGCAAGTGTCAAGTTGCAGCAGCGTCTTAAGCGTGCAAAATTGAGGGTTCATATTGAGTTGTTGTTTCATCCAAAGAACTTGAGTGTAACAACAACCCGCCGCTACATATTTTTCTTGCTAAATCGAAACTTGTTTCTTGCTAAACCAAGAAACTAAATACTCACTAAGAAAATGGCAAGTTCCGGATATACTCTTTCTATCTAAGAGACATTCAGCATAATCCGCATCGAAATAACCAATAATGCTAGATGAAGAATCTGTAGGACACCATAATCCTAAATGAAATGTTTCATATAAATATTTCAAAATTCTTTTGACCACATTTAAATGAGACTCTTTAAGACAAGATTGAAATCTAGTACACAAGCATACACTATACATGATATCGGGTCCAGAAGCTGTAAGATAAAGAAGTGAGCCAATCATACCTCTATACTTCTTTTCATCTACAAGCTTACCCATTTCATCCTTGTCAAGCTTAGTTGATGTGCTCATTGGTGACTTGCTACTCTTGCAACCATCCATTCTAAATTTCTTCAATAATTCTTTGGTGTACTTGGATTGGTTAATGAAAATTCCATCTTTGCATTGCTTGATTTGAAAACCAAGGAAGAATTTGAGCTCTCCTATTATGCTCATTTCAAATTCCCTAGTCATACACTTAGCAAATTCTTCACAAAGAGTTTCATTAGTAGCACCAAATATAATATCATCAACATAAATTTGAACAATAAGTGTATCATTATTGTGCCTTTTTATAAATAGAGTAGTATCAACCTTTCCTTTTACAAAATCATTTTTTTTAATAAAAAGGAGCTAAGCCTTTCATACCAAGCTTTAAGAGCTTGTTTTAATCTATACAAGGCCTTAGTCAATTTAGAAACATGATTTGGAAGTTTATAATCCTCAAAACTGAGAGGTTGTTCAACATAAACTTCCTCTTCAATGAAACAATTAAAAAAATGCACTTTTCATATCCATTTGAAATAACTTGAAATTCATGTGACATGCAAATGCTCATAAAATCCTAATAGCTTCTAATCTTGCCACCAGAGCATAAGTTTCATCATAGTCTATGTCTTCCTTTTTGTTATACCCTTTGGCAACCAATCTAGTTTTGTTCTTAGTGATGAAACCATGCTCATCTAACTTATTCCTATACACCCATTTACATCCAATAATTGGATGATTTTTGGGTTTAGGAACAAGTTTCCAAACTTTATTTCTCTCAAATTGGTTGAGTTCCTCTTGTATAGAAATCACCTAACTTTTATCATTTAGAGTCTCATCAATAGTCCTTGGCTCAAATTGAGAAACAAAGGCAAGAGAATTATCTAAAGCTTTAAAATGAGATCTAGTACTTACACCCTTTGAAGTTTTACCAATGATGAGTTCCTTGGGGTGATGCTTAGGGTAGCTCCAATAATTTAGAAGTCCTTGATTATGATCTCCTTATTCACTAACTCTTCCCTTGAGTTGTCCTCAACTTCAAGTTTTTCAAATTCTCTTACAAAGTCATCAAGAATACTACCATTCCTAAGATCAAGCTTACTAGATTCATAAACAACAACATTCATAGACTCTTCAACTACTAAAGATTTCTTATTGAAGAATCTATAAGCTTTGCTAGTGGTGGAATAGCCAAGAAAAATACCATCATCCATTTTGAATGCAAATTTTTCAAGATTATCCTTGGTATTCAATATCTATACTTGAAACCAAATACTCTAAGATATGAAATTTTGGGTTTTCTTCCATTTCATAACTCATAAGATGATTTTTTTAAAATTGGTCTTTTAAAAATACGATTTGCAATGTAACAAGAAGTATTAACAGCTTTCATCGAAGGGTATGTAGGAAGACTATATTCATTGAGCATTATTCTAGCCATCTCTACTAATGTTCTTTTTTTCCTCTTTACAACACCATTTTGTTGTGGTGTTCTAGGGGATGAAAAATTATGTGAAATACCAAATTCAATGCAAAAGTTTTCAAAAGATTATTTTCAAATTCTTTTCCATAATCGCTTCTAATTTTTGAAATCAAATATCCCTTTTTCATTTTGAACTTTCTTTGCAAAACTTTTAAAGGTATCAAAAGCATCACTCTTATGAGTTAAGAAACTAACCCAAGTAAATCTAGAGTAATCATTAACAAGTATATAACCATAAAGCTTTCCACTCAAACTAGCAACTCTACTAGGTCCAAATAAGTCCATATGAATAAGTTGTAGAGGTCTAGAAATACTTACCACATTTTTTGACTTGAAGGAAGACTTATGTTGTTTCCCCATTTGGCATGGTCCACATGTCTTGTCCTTTGAATATTTGATCTTTGGAAGCCCATCAACTAGCTCATCCTTGCTTAGGCTATGAATCAATTCCATGCTTGCATGACCAAGCCTTCTATTCCAAAGCTAAGATTCATTGCTAATAAATGTAAGACACTTGAAATTGTGGTTAGCTAAATAGTATAAGTTAATTATGTAGGTATTGCCATCTTTTTCTCCTTTGAACATCACTTTATCATCTACCAAGGTAGTGACTAGACATTCTTTGGAGTCAAAGATGACCCTATTACCTTTGTCACATAATTCACTTACACTTAACAAATTATGCTTTAAACCATTAACTAAATAAACATCCTCAATGAGGGAACAACCTTCCTTACCAATTATGTATAACTTAATTATGTAGGTATAATTTGTCACATAATTAACAAATTGTATAAATTAATTATCTAGGTATTGCCATCTTTTTCTCCTTTGAACATCACTTTGTCATCTACCAAGGTAGTGACTAGACATTCTTTGGAGTCAAAGATGACCCTATTACCTTTGTCAGATAATTGACTTACACTTAACAAATTATGCTTTAAACCGTCAGCTAAATAAACATTCTCAATGAGGGAACAACCTTCCTTACCAATTGATCCAATGCCAATTACCTTACCCTTGGCATTGTTTCCAAATGTGATATTTCCTCCATGCTTTTTCTTCAAGGAGATGAAAAGGCTAGCATTTCCAGTCATATGCCTTGAACATCCACTATCTACATGCCATTCACTTTCAAATGTGGTGGATTTAAAGTATACCTACAAGAAATGTCAATTCATCTTTTCTTAGGTACCCAAACATATTTGGGTCCTTTGAGGTTAGTATTGGAAGGATCCTCAAGTTTCAATTGAGCCTTCCTAATGTAGCAAAATACATTAATGTGACATTCTTTCATACAACAATAGCATTGTAGCTTTGACTTTTAAGTCTTTTTGTGCTTTGCCATTTTATTGTGAAATTAAGGTTTTTTTGCAACACTATTATGATGTACACAAGAGCATGAATCATGTTGTGGTTGTGGGTGTTTTTGAACATATCTCTTTTGATATTTAAATGCATGATTGACTCTTTAAAGCTTAGCTCTTGAGCCATGTGAACCTTTCTCAATCTTTTTAGGATTTGAAGGTTTGGTGTGTGCTTTTACTTCCTTATGAACATCCTCTATACTAGAAGTTTGAGGTGTAGAGACTTTAACAAACAAGGGAGATGAAGATGTAGATTTTGATGAACTATTGAAGCTAAGACCATATTTTACAAGGGGTAGTCTTTGAGATACTATGAGTGTATCTAAAGCTTTCTTCCCTTTATGGAATTTTGAAATATAAGTTCTCAATTCTTCAATTTCTAATTTTAAAGAATTATTTTCTTTAAACAAAGATTCAAGTGAGGAAGTTTTAGAAGATATTTCATCCAATGAACTTTTAAGAATAGCATTGGATGTTTTTAAACTCAAAACAAGTTTTCCCAAACCCTTAAAATATTCCTCATGTTTTGAAGGTTTTTCTTTATAAAACTTTATTTTTGTAAAATATTTTTCACATTTCAAAACTATGGTCTCTAAAAGGTTATCATTATCTATATCATCATCACTACAATTATTTAATTCATCACAAGAGTGAGAAGTAAAACATACCTCATTTGGAGAGTCTTCCAAGGCCATGAAATATAGATTTGGAATCTCTTCCTCTTCTTCATCATTGGAAGAGTCCCAATCCCATGTAGCCTTGAAACTCTTTTTTTTTTCTCCTTGTCCCACTTCTTCTTCTTTTTGAGTTTAGGACATTTCAGTTTGATGTGGCCTTGTTACCTCACTTTTCTTTTCTTTGTTGGAATTGGCATTTGAGGTAAAGTTGGAAGGAGACTTTCTAAATGATCTTTTCTTTTTACATTTGATGATCTCCTTCACTCTTCTTGAAAGCATGGCCAATTCATCATCTTCTTCATCACTCTCATCCAAGTAACTTTAACTTTCATCATCTTATTGATCTTTGGTGAAGCATTTGAGAGCAATAGCCTTCTTCTTTTCAACTTGGAATTCTTCTTTCTCTAAGGTCATCTTATGAGTGAGAAGCTTCCTAATAAGGACATCTGTTGGTAGCTTGTCAGGATCATGAGCATCTTCAATTAATGACACTTTGGATTTAAAGTTCTTATTTGGAAGAGCTCCAAGGATTTTGTTGTTTATGTCTTGCAAAAAGTATCTTTTTTCAAACTTCTTCAAGCTTGTGACTATGCCAAGGAATCGGTTGGTCATATTGGTCACATTCTCATTGGGTTTGATCTTGAAGAGTTCATACTCATGAACAAGCATTTGGATCTTCTTGGATTTGACTTACTTGAAGCCTTTATGGTAGTTCTCCAATGTATTCCAAATACTATAAGCACTTGTACATTGTTAAACCCTTCCACACTATTCTCTTGATAAAGCACTAAGAAGAATCACCATGACTCTTTTATTTTTCCCATTAGCTCTTCTATGAGCCTCCACCCATTCCTATCTTGGAATCAACTCTTCTACACCATCAACCACCTTTGATGGATGTTTCCATTCTTCAAGTACACTATCCAATAGATCTACAAGGTCACTATTGAGATAGACTTCTATTTTATGTTTCCAATAAGCATAGTCGGTGCCATCAAAGTGTGGCTTGAGGTGATTGATCCCTTCGTTGGCCATTTAGATATTTTCTCACGCAATGAAGCTTGTAGAAATGAGACCTTTGCTTTGATACCACTTGTTGCCCAATATGCACTAAGAAGGGGGTTGAATTAGTGGGTAATTAAAAATTTAATTGAGTGAGGAAGGAAGAATAAAATGAACAAAATGATTTATAGTGGTTCGGATTATAACCAATCCTACATCCACTCCACAATCACCAATTGGGTATTTCACTATTAATGAAATTTTAACAAGTTCACTCCCAACTTAGTGTTTAAGCTCACACC
The DNA here is from genome assembly GCA_949750685.1 of Vernicia montana. NCBI lineage: Eukaryota > Viridiplantae > Streptophyta > Magnoliopsida > Malpighiales > Euphorbiaceae > Vernicia > Vernicia montana. The sequence goes on from CATKHJ010713378.1 coordinate 6,544, forward strand.
AAAATTTACAAGTGTTTTCAATAGGCTCACACTAAAAATCTCACAAGTGTTTTCACTAAGGCTAACACTCAAACCCAACAAGAGTTTTTACAAAGGATCACTCCCCAACCTAGATAGTGTTTAATGGCTAACACTAAACCTTGAGTAATGAATGCTCTTACAACTAACACACAAAGTGTTAAATGAAAATTTGAAAGCTTGAGAATTAAATTTGCAAGAATTTGGTTATTAGAGAAGTTGTTGGTATGTCTTGAAGTCTCTTGATGGGGGTATTTATAGTTTCCCACCATCAAAAGAGTTGTTACAAATAGCTTCAACCAAATCTCCTTTCAACAACTAGAAAATCTGCATTAAATGCTCTGTTAGACAAGAATCGCGGTTGCATCACCGTATTGTGGTCGCGATGGAGATATTACGGTTGCTATATGGATTTCGCGGTCGCTACATTTATATGTGTCCAACGGCTAGTGCCATGTGGCAGATTTTCGTTCACTGCTGATGTTACCGTTGGGACTCTTCTTAATCTTATGAATATCGCGATCGCAACAGGCAGGTCGCGGTCATGATATGTCTTTCGCGCTTAGAGTTGTGGTCACTATACTGACCACGAACCTCTCTGGATGAAATGTGCAATTTAGGCTAAGAGCTGTATTACGAGTGCTATGAGCTTATTGCGGGCGCAAATTACGAGTTCAGCAGAATACTTAGAGATTTTTCTAAGTTCTTGAATCCCAAACTTTTCTAAGGTATTTTATTTGTCAAAATACACTTACATGAAATATTAGAACTATTCAATTTGATTATCAATATTAAAATAGAGATTGACTAAATTGGAGGCCCAATTTAAGTTAACACCCTTCTATTTGGGATCCTCAATAACTGCTTCTTATCCTCCAATTCCTCAAGGAATTCAGTAGGGTCCTCTTCGCCCTTATACATCGAAGGCTTCAACTTTAAGAACTTTTCAAAAAAGACTTATTTTACTCAATGTCTATGTTGAGTCACAAACTCAGCCAATAAATCACAGTTCCTTTGAAGTTGATCCAATTTTTGAGTTATGGAAACTATATCTATAGGAGGTACATAGATCTCATTATCCCTCTCTTAGTTAACTAAACTCTCTTCGGTCAAACAATCCTTATAGAACGACCTTGTCCATACGTCCAGGAGGCATCGCGTTACTATAAAATAAACAAAGAAATCTTAGATTTATAAAATAACGGCATGCTTATATATACTAAAAGAAGAACATAACATTAACGAGAAAGGGACCCATACTCCATAGTTTCTCTAGTCATGCACACTCTTAGATCTTACAACTTAGACTATTTTTTATACTTTTAACTCTAACTATAATCTAAACTTTTGCTTTGATATCACTCTTATCACGCTTTGATTCTAGTAGCGCGATGGTCCTAGGACATGGGTAGGTTTAAGACTACTGAACCCATAGAACCATACTATACCCAGGATCCATACATACAGAATCATATACAATCATGTTATAGGCAAACATGAATCACTTAGTGGGCCATAGCTTATGAAAATCAAAACCTTTCTTTTCATTTCATTAAATCACTTAATACATGGATCCCTTAGTTCTACGAAGCAACTACAAAAAAATATAAGAACTTTAATTTTTATTACAAACTTATACATTTAATCAGCTTCTTAATGGAGAAGGAGGGTCAAGAGGCTTTATCAACTATGTCATGAAATCTTCTAATCTACACTTGAAATCCATGGACGATATAGTGAGCCATCAACACAATAAATTATAAGATGCATGTTGCATAGGGGGTCCATGAAGAGAAAACAATTATGTATACATGTACATATACATATCAAATTAGAGGATAGCGAAGAACATTCATGTGTGCCGAAGACACCAAAGGATCAGTCCTGACAAAATCATACATAGGAGAACTTGAGTATAACATAACCATAATCCCACGAGTCTCAATAACCATAAGAGAACTCATGGGTGGGACAACAATACAACCCCAATGAGCCTCAAAATAGTAGCATCAAAAGAGTACTCATGAGCAAGAATGCATCACCATCCCCATGGACTTTGAACATAATACCGCATTGGTATAGAAAATAGAAAGGGCAGCTACCACACCCTTGAAACTTCCAACACATGCTTGCGAGGATAAATCTAACACAGTTTATAAACCCAATCAGTCGAGTCACTGATGCATACAGTCTAATAGATTATCCCTTATTAATTAAGCCATTATATCAATATATGGTCAAGGTTAGGAATCAGTTCGGTAGGATCATATCATAACAAAAGGTCAGCTTAAATGGCCTCGTCATACAATAAACATGGTTTTGGGCCTAAGTGGCCTCGTTAACAATAAATAACGGTTCAATATTTTTATATTAAGGTATACAACATTTAAGTTTCAACAAATGGTAACAATAACACTAAAAGAGATGATTTTCATGATACATGTTATAAAATGAGAAGATCTTTAACATAACCAATTTATGGTAGGTCTTACCATGCATTAACACATTTCATAACTTACTTTACTAGCTAAAGCCTCTTTAATAACTCCTTCATCATTTCTTATCATGGCAATCACCATCCTTAGGCTCATCAAATCCACAAATTTGCTCTCTAGATCTACCTAGAGCTCTTCTAAGAAAGGTAGATGAATGGAAGATATGACTTAAATCTTGGGTTATTCATGAGATCGGGTGGCTTCTTTGAAGAAACGAAAGAAGGAAGAAGATCATATCCTGATCTTGAACATCTGGAAATAAATGGAGAGCTTATGTTTGAAAAGAAGAAGAAATAAAAAGAAGATGGAAAATTCTTAACTAGTACTTTAAACGTCTTAATGGCAGACTACTATTTATTAGGAAAGTAACTTTCAATTATCCATACCTTTTTCTACAAAGACTATTTCGTGGTAGGTGAATTGTAACATCAATCATTCATTATCTGTCATCTATCTATAATTATCTTATAGCATAAGCCATGTAGAAGCACAAGCTACAATAAGTTAAACTTAACTTAAACTTATCTATACACTATCTATCACTATACAATATCGAGCCTAACAGCTCTCTTGAAAACATATACAAACATCTATAGCCTCACTACTGAGTCTCATAGTTCTCTTCGTCAATCTATAAGCATCAGTAGCCTCATTACTGAGTATCTTGATTCATCTCACATGCATCGACCTCCTTAGTTCGCCTTGGTTTTACCAAACTCTCTGCTATCTGTAAACCCTTAATTTAGCACCTTCCGGCATACAACCAAATCTTAGAGGCACCTAGGCCCGGTAAACAGACCTCCGGAAGCCAAATCGCCAAAGATCGACAAAAGCACAAAAATTGAGAATCCAAGCCTCGAGACCCGGGACCTACCCATTTGGCCTCTAAATCATTCTCATATCATCTGGGATTGAATAACAAGAACAACGCAACTGGAATCACCAAAAATGGAGTTGAAACGAGCGAGAACGGGTCAAAACAATGAAATCAAAAACCCATCAGTGACTGCACAAAACCTGTGCGGTTCTTCACATGTCTGTGCAGTTTCGCACAGCCTGTGTGTGGTCCCAAATGCCTTCTGTGTGGTCCCAGAGGCTCCTGTGCAGTCCTAGAAGCCCCGTGTGCGGTTTTGAGAGTCAGAATGTCAAATCCCACATCAAAACTTCATGGTTTTTTCCTCCAACCTTCTTCCTATATAAACTACCCCCCCCAACTCACTTCTGCACAACTTAACACACACAAATCTAGCTAAATTGAGCCTAATTGCTTAAAAGCTAGCCATTTTGTAAAGGTTTGGTTCGAAAAAGCTGCCTTTTAGTCTAAATCTTTGTTCTTGTTGGGTGGTCTGTGGGTTCTCTCAAGCCAGTTCGAGAGAGTCCTAAGAG
>CATKHJ010713401.1:0-11985 GCA_949750685.1 Vernicia montana
ATTTTGACACATGTGTGTGAATGTTTATTTAATTATGTGTTGCATACTTGTTGTGAATGCTGGATGGTATTGGGATGACACATAAGTCACTAGGAATGAGAATATGATATGAGGGATGAGCTTTGACTGGTGTATGACAGCTCAGGAGCTTGCTCATCGCTCGCTGCTGCCAGTCGGGTCACTGCATGGCTTCGGCCATGGACAGCTGGTACCCTATGTATTGGATATTATGAGTACTTTTCAGTTGGACTCAAAGAGCCAAGGTGGGGGATCGGCTCCCCGTATTTGATGATAGAAAGATTCTTGTGGACTGATTCCCATCCATATGTGTGATTAAATGATTAATTGTTTATGTGACATTGCATTAGCATTTTCAGCATTCGAATGGCACGTTATATTGATAACTATATAATTCATTGAGTTGAACGCTCATTCCTGTTCACCAATTTTTCCAGGTTGCAGGTTGAGCTTGAGAAGTAAAAGTTTATATTAAGTTATTCTTGCCATCATCCTTCGGCAGTGGAATATAATTATTATTCAAATATGTAATTAATTTCATATTATATTGTACTTTTAAGTCTAGCACTCCGCATTGTTATTCTGACAATTGTAATTTTATTTAGAAGTATGTCTTTAGTGTATGATGAGTTTTGAGGTGGTCAGAGACTCCTCATCATAGATGTTATAATATTTTTGTTGAGCAGGAACCTGATGATGAAATTATTATTAATAATGTTATTGAGATAAATGCCCTGAATGACATTGATGCGATTTAATGAGAAAGTTGATGAGATTGAGTTAATAGTCCTGAGTGGCTTTGATATGATGTTTTATCAGGTTCTGTTTAACAGGTGGGCCCATAGCCCTTAGTTTGTGATAGTTGCAGCTGTCACTTTGCAGTTTTGTCGTTTATTGAGCAGTCAGGCTTACTACGAGTTCCGGAAGTCTTAAACTTTCCCGTTCCCTAGTGCCGGTCACGTGCCTTCGGGTTCGGGGCGTGACAATATATATATTTATAAAAAAAAAAGAATGAAATTTATATATATATTAAATGATAATATTTTTTATTTTTCAAAAATATAATTTTATTTTTTAGTTTTATGGATTTTTTATTTTTAATTTTCTGTATATATAATAATATTTTATTTATGAGGCCCATAAAACTAACAGAAAAAATAATAGAATTAGTTTATGAATCTCATCGAGACATTTTTAATAGTTTATGAATTTACATGAATTATTAAAAATTGAAATAATTTATTAATACCTTTTATGAAAGTCGAGGAGTTTTTTTTTATTATTTTTTTAAACCTTTTCCCTTTGATTTATAATAAGAATGAGCAGCCTTAATATTTGACTTACCATATTCCACTTTCCATTCAACTGAGCATTTCCCTTCACTTATATCTTATCCAGTTTTCGTCTCGAATTATTTTTCAATGGGAGAAAAAATATAATATATTGAAGAAATCAGTGATTAATTACAAGTCACAAATTAAATTCTATCATTCAACTTATTTATAAATTAATTTTTATAATTTTATCTAAATAACAGTTTTCTTAACCTGCAGTATTTTAATTAAGAACACTTGTTTTTCTTTTTAAAAAATAAAAGATTTTACACTTGTTAGAAGAATTTTTATACATACAGGTATTTAAATATAATGAATAGAATTGTAGTGTAAAAAATTATATATTATATATAGAGTTTACATTTTTACAACAAGAATAAGAAGATGATAAGTACTACAATTCAAAAGGGGAAAAATAAGTTTATGTAGGGTTTGATCTGAATAGGATTAGAGAGGACTTAGAAGCAAAAGTTCAATTGAATTGATACTCTCAAGAGAATTTTAGCAAATAGATTTATTAAGAATTTGGTAGATTTCTTGGTAAGAGAATGTTATTATTTTGAAGATTGCCTTGGCAAGAAAATTCAATAATCTCGAACACAAGATTTTTTAGAGTTATTGGCAAAAGAGTACTTCGAAAAAACCTTAAATAGATAGAATCTCATAATTAAAAAAAATATATATTATCTTTAGTGCATAAGATTGACTTTGATGTGAGAATGTTAGCAATGAATTTTTGAACCTTCTAAATAGGTAGAAATTCAAACAGACGTAACTTTTGATCAATAATGAATTAGGATGAAAAAATATTGATTTTGTAGAACTTTTACCTTGCTAAATCTAGATGAGCTTATTTCAAACTTCAAAATCAATCATTTAAGTTGATTTCAGGCCACTTTTAATTTGGACTTTTTTTTGAGTGTTAGGGGAGGAGAGAATCGATATTGAGTCTATTACCCAATAAAATATACACTTATCAACAGATTATGCCTCGATATGCTAGTTTGAACTTAAATTTTATGTTTATATTTTGGGCCTATTTTGCTATGTTTTATTTGTTAATATTTATTTAGAGTTTATAAGACATATTTAAGCATTAATTTGATTTATCATTTTGAGATACCTTTCAATTTTACCCTAAATTAGAGATTTATCTCTTTCAACACTTACACGTTGCGTCAAACTTATTATTTGATGAAAATCAAGATTCAATAAATACATAAATAATCTCTTTATATTTTTCTTTTTGAAGAAAGCCATTATTCCTAGACTAATGCAAATTTATTATTATTGTTATATCACAATTGATTTTGATCTTTCTCGGCGTGCTTTCTTTGTCTATAGTGTGATTTTTTTTTTTTTTATAAAAAAATAGTTATATTTTGAATAGGTTTGAGATTACTATTAGAGGGTAAAAAAACATACTTAAATTTTTTTTAATATAATTAATTGATTTTTATAAATTGCTTTTCAAATTTATTTTTTTAAAAAATATTAATTTACATGCTTCTGAGAATTTTTTTTAAATAATATAATTTTTTTTTTATTGAAAAGTATTTTTGTGAAATTCAATTTCAAACGGCACATTTACATGTTTGTTGGAAAAGAAAAAGAAAAAAAATATATATTAAAAAAGTCGAATAATAAAAATAAATAATTACCACGTGTACCTTACAGATATCAACATGTGTGATAATTACCCTTTCTCCTAATTAGAATGATATCACCTTTTGAATATATATTTTTTTGAACTACACCTTTTGAATATTGATATTCATAAAAAGGAAATTAATTATCAAAAAAAAAAAAAAAAGGAAAATAATAATAAAAATTGACGCTGTTATTGACATAACCTATACGTTGGTTGCAGTAACTTTACAGAATTACTTAATGATAATTTTAAAACAACAATAACATGTTATTTATGTATACAAACATTGACTTTTGACTAAGAAGGTATTAAATTTCATGGATGCTTCCAAATTTCTTTTTCTTGTTTCTTTATTGTGATTTTTTTTTTTTTGCCAAATTCTTTATTGTGCTTATATATGAATTTATATTAAATAAGTTTGATTTATACATCTCTCTAAATGAATTTAAGAGTATATATTCTCATAAATTATCTTCTAAATATTAATATAAAAAATCAAACACTAATAAATAAAGAAAAAAAAATAATTTGTCAGTGTATTCAATGACAGATTATTCAAATCTAAATAAAATAACTATATAAAAGAAATTTTATTTTATTTTATTTTAAACTATAGTTTAAATCCTTATCCATAAAATAAATAGCAAATTTATTCTCAACAATACTTCTGAAACTTTTATCTAATATATATTATATATTTATTTTTTTGGAACTTTACGTGGCCCAACTATAGTAAATCACATCAAAGATTACTTTTCAAATTTTCTTTTTTGCCACCAGATTCTCTTATAAATTCCCTGAAGTTGTGGACTTGTCTTCTCATAATTAAGTCACCCCTTGAACAAAAACAAACATGGCTCTAAGGCTCTTCTTCTTCTTCTTTGTTCTCCTTCTTGGCTATGGAGTTTTTGAGCTTGAAGCTTCTCACCATGTTTACCAAACCCTTCAAAGTCTTGAATCTACAGCTTCTATTACAAAAACTACTCAACCTTACAGAACTGGTTATCATTTTCAACCACCAAAGAATTGGATGAACGGTAATATTTTTCTTTTCTACATACTCACATAATTTTATCTTTCCATTTCTCTTCCTGCTTTTCTTGGGAACATTTAATTTGTTTTTAATGTTCAAGTTTCTTTCTTTTTTTGTTTTTTTAATTTTATATTTCTCTAACATTTTTGGTTTGTTTTGCTTCTTGTTTTTGTCATTTGACTTATTCTGCTATGTTGTGAAATGGACAAAAATGGGATGCTCAGATCCAAATGGTGAGTTTCTTTTATGCTCTTTTCATCTTCAACTTGAGTTCTTGGCTTCTTGCTTTAATATTTTCTTTAATATTTAATTAAAATAAATTATTCTCCATCTCATTTCGATTTTTGGGATTAGTCAGAAAATGAGAAAATTTTCCCATTTTTAAATTCTTTAGTCTCAAAATAAATGTTTGTTTTTATCTAGCTCAAGAAAATATTATTGTGATTTCATTTTATTATTAAATAAAATATTAATTTATTAAATAAAATACTATATATTTTTTATATATGAAATTAAAAATTCGAATCTCGAGCTTTAATTTTTAATATAAAAAATTTGACAGCATGTGTTAGTTAAATAGAAAAAAATGTATATATACATATTCCTCAGTCAGTGTATTAATAGATAAAACCTTGTTGCAGGGCCTATGATTTACAAGGGAATTTATCACCTGTTCTACCAATACAATCCTAAAGGTGCTGTGTGGGGTAACATTGTATGGGCCCACTCTACATCAAGAGATCTTGTTAATTGGACCCCACATAAATATGGCATATACCCATCTCAACCATCTGATATCAATGGAACCTGGTCTGGTTCAGCTACATTTCTCCCAAATGGCATACCAGCTATCCTCTATACTGGAATTAACCCACAAGGCCAACAAGTTCAAAACTTGGCCATGCCCAAAAACCCATCTGACCCATATCTTCTAGAATGGGTTAAGTCTGCTAAAAATCCATTAATGGCACCCACTGCCCAAAACCAGATCAATTCTAGTTCATTTAGAGACCCAACTACTGCTTGGCTTGGTGTTGATGGGAGATGGAAAGTAATTATTGGAAGCAAAATTCATAGAAAGGGATTAGCAATTCTTTATAGAAGTAAAGATTTTATTCATTGGATTAAGGCTAAACACCCTTTACATTCTGCCAAGGGCACTGGAATGTGGGAGTGCCCTGATTTTTTTGCTGTGCAAGTTGATAGCAAAGTTGGGGTTGGTATGCCAATTTCAGGGCGGTCAGATGTTAAGTATGTGCTTAAATTGAGTTTAGATGATACTAAACATGATTATTACACTATTGGAGATTATGATCATGTTAAGGATATTTATACTCCTAATAATGGATCAGTAGAAGGTGATTCAGGGTTAAGATATGATTATGGGAAATTTTATGCTTCAAAAACTTTCTTTGATAGTGCTAAGAATAGAAGGATTTTGTGGGGTTGGGCTAATGAATCTTCAAGTGTTGAAGATGATGTCAAGAAGGGTTGGGCTGGAATTCAGGTAATAATCAATAATCTACTTATTTAATTTAGGATTAGTATTTATTGGGCTGGTACTTGAATTCTCGAGTATCTACCGTATAATGCAGGATAAAATCTTTTTCTTGGTGAGTTAATTTGTTATCTAGTAATATCTATTGAGACTTTATTTTTTGGAATGATTCTTGCAGGCAATTCCAAGAATTGTTTGGCTTGACAAATCAGGAAAGCAACTAATTCAATGGCCAATTAAGGAAATTGAAATGCTTCGTACAAATCCAATAAATTTATCTAGCAAAGTTCTTAAGGGAAAATCTGTACTTCAAATTTCAGATGTTACAGCAGCACAAGTAAGTTATTATTCAGTTGAGAATTTGGATTTTTGCTAATCATCATTAACTAATTAACTAATTAAACTATGTTAGACTATTAATGCTAATATATTCCCCCTAATTACAATGCCCAACAGGCAGATGTGGAGATATCATTTAAGATATCAAATTTTGACAAAGCTGAAGTGCTAGACCCAAGCTGGACCAACCCACAATTGCTCTGTGGCCAAAAGGGTGCCTCAACTAAAGGCAGTTTAGGTCCATTTGGGTTGCTAGTTTTGGCTTCAAAAGGCAGGGAAGAGTACACAGCAGTGTTTTTTAGAATATTCAAAGGTCAAAATAAATATGTGGTGCTAATGTGCAGTGACCAAAGCAGGTCAGGTCCCTTCTCTTTCCATCTCTCTTTTCCTATATACTATTTGATTAAGGCACCAAATCTTACCCAAATTCTAAAAGATAGTGACGGTCAGAAATTTTTTTATAAAAGGTAAAATTTTTTATACTATAATTTATATCAAGATAATTAAATTAATTTTTATATATTTAAAAAAAATTTACTTAAAATAATAGATACTAAATACAATATATGACTAAATTTTTATAATTTTACATTTAAATTTTTTTATATTTTAAAGGTTAAGAAATGCGGCCAGCTCGATCCCTTAGCTCCATCATTGCTAAAAATTCCTTAATCCTCATGTTTTGTGCTTTTACTTTCATATTTGTAGGTCATCACTAAACCCAGCTAATGATAAGACCACTTATGGTGCTTTTGTGGATGTGGACCCTGTTCATGAGCAGGTTTCACTGAGGACCTTGGTGAGTTAAATGCAATGATATTTTTTTCTTTTAATTTAATTTTGATTGAGATTTTAACTCGTGATTTTGTAATTTTAGAAGCAATTTAAATCATAATTTATTATTTAATATCACATGATTAGAACATATGATTTTTTTTTTTTAATTCGCTTCTAAAGTCAATATTTAGCTTTCTTTGGTTTACATTGCAAACTTACTTCAATGATAGGATCTTTCAAAATGTTGCCACCCAAAATTTTCTAAACAAACATGACCATAATCAAAAGATTGTTTTAGGGAAAAAAAAAAGCCTATATTAAGCTATATTAACTTTCCTTTTGCCAGCTTGTTCTTCTATTTTGTTTTTTGTGAGGGTAATTCTTGAATTATAATCATTAATGTCACTAGTTCAAAAGAAAAAAAAGAAAAAAGAAAAGCCTAGGATTAATAAATGATTCACATGCATATACAGAGGAAACCAATTTAGGGCATATTTTCCTTGCATCTTTCAACCAATGCAAATTGATTGTAGTTTTCAAACCCTACATTGGGTAGTTATAATTTTTATAGAGAACCTTTTGTTGTGCCCTAGGTCCACCATTTATTTAGTTGCTTATTGATACATCAAGAATTCAAGATTCTCCTCAAACTATTTTAGACTATAGATTCCTGATTCTTTAAAATTTTTTGCTTACATGCTTTAAGGCCATGATTTCTCTTTTAGTCCTTTTGGCTTTTTGTCTTGATGCACTTGGGTTTTGTCCTTTTTTGCACAGATTGATCATTCTGTAGTGGAGAGCTTTGGTGGAGAAGGAAAGAGCTGCATCTTGGCAAGAGTCTATCCCCAATTGGCTATAAATGAAGCTGCCCACTTGTTTGTTTTCAATAATGGAAGTGAAAGTGTGACCATCACAAGATTTAGTGCTTGGAGCATGAAGAAGGCTCATATTAATTGAAAAGAAAAGAAAAAGGCATAGAGTTAGAGAATTGGAGATATATTATGAGAACTAAAGAAGCACGGAATGAGTGATGTATTTAATTTTATCATGAGAAATATGCATTATATTAACTCAATATATATATATTTTTTTCTATTTAATTGTACTGTCTAGATCTCTAGCTAAGATGTATAATAAAAGAATCCAATGGATTTTTAATTTTTTATTAGCCAAAGGAGTACAAGAACTAAGAATTAGAGAGGTTATAACTTATAAAATTTTTAATCTATCAGTCTCTAACCAGTATGAGAGAAAGCCCGTTTGAGAATCCTCCCTCCCTCCTCCCTAATCCTGTTCGTCCTCTTCCACCAAACTCACCTAACCACCCGTATCCCCCAGATCTAGGCATTCAACCCAAATCCAATCAACACTTTCTTGGCTCAGAATGGAGAAAGAATTTTATATCAGTATTCATTGATAGGCTGCCTTTGGACACAGTAGCAAGAGACCTTAGCCCGTTGTTTAAGAAATTTGGTAGAGTATATGACGTTTTTATCCCAAACAAAATTAGGATCAACTCCAATTTCAGATATGGATTTGTAAGATACAAGAATTTTTCAGAAGCAAGGCTTGCAGTTGATAGTCTCAATAACTCTATCTTCCGCAACCATAGGATCTTCGTCAAATTTGCGGATTCATCAGTGAATAATACCACTAGGCATAATGGTATTCCCGGAAAGCCCAGAAAGCATCCTCCTTATCAATCAAAATTAGCTAATGCAAGGAGGTCTTTTGTTGATGTCATTCGAAATGGACAAAGCTTGGAACCAAGGCCACCTATTGCCTTTGAATACCAATCTGCAGAAGCTGATGTAGAATGGCTGAAATTCTGTCTTGTTGGATATGTTCTCGATGTCCGTTCAATACCTAGTTTGGAATCAGTTCTAAAATCTCATGATATCACCTCATGCAAGATTAGACCCCTTGGAGGAAAGAGTGTCCTATTCATTTTCTCCAACTCGGAGGACATGATACATTTGCTGGAATCAGGTGACTCTTGGCTTAGTGATCATTTCGACTTAGTCAAAATATGGGAGCCAAAAGACACTGCAGCTGAGCGTATTGTGTGTCTAAGGTGTGAGTTTGTGCCACTACATGCACGGAACAACGAATTTTTTTCACTCATTTCATCTAGGTGGGGAAGCTTCATCTCAGCTTATCCAGAAACAAAAGACAAAAGCAGGTTGGATGTAGCGAAGTTCCTTATAACTACACCTTTGAAATCTTTTATTTCTGAAAATATCAACATTGAAGTTAATGGGAAAGACTTTACGATCAGAGTTTTTGAAGAGTATGGCGAGGTGAGTTTCTTCCAAAACACCCCCCTATATGTCAATCAACAGTCCCGGCCGCCGTGTTCCATCACCGGCGAAAATGATAAAATTGCCCCCTCAAATTCCTTTTGCCGGTCAGATGAGTCGATTCACATACCACCTTCTGTTCTGGTTTCTGACCAACCAATCCCAGTCTCTGATAATTTGGCTAATTTGTCTGCTGTGCCTTCCTTTGTCCCCAATTCTTTTGCTTCAATCATTAAGAATTCCCTGTCAGCGCCGCTCTTCACAAAACCCAAGGTCATCGCTCCTTCCTTACCTAAAAAGGCTCCCAGTTGCCCTCCTCCCTCTTTTCCCTCCTATGGTAATCTCGTGCTCCCATCCTCACCTTTGTTCCACCATCCATCTCCTTTTCCCACTTCTGTTGGGCTCAAAGCCCTTGCCCATTTTCAATCTAAGGCACTAGTCAGGCCCATTTGCTCTCCCTTTTCTTTACCCAATGCTCCAGCCCACTTCTCATCCACCAACTCACACCAGTCAGATCATGTTGAACCCATCTCTGACGCTGACTTTCTTGACTTCCCTATTAAAATCAATAGAAGTAAGAAAATTCTTCGTAGGAAGAAATTCCGCAAATCCATTATTTTCTCTTCCAGAAAGAAAAAATCCAGACCTCATAAAGTTCCCTTGCCAAACTCTATTCCTGTTCCCCTTAATAATTCTATTTCCGACGGTGACATTGCCAACATGAATAGAATTATCTTGAGCAAGCCTCTCCCTACTTCCTTTGAACCTAGTGCTCGACACCATTCCTCACCCGTTGCCCCTTCATTGGTCCCTCTCCCCCTTCCTTCTCCCTCTATTCCACTATTGAGCTTTAATGACGCGGAGATCGAAGAAACTTGGAATGTTGGCCTCCAATTGGGGATTTTTGAGGTTGGTGAAAAAAATGGGGTATGCGAGAAGCTAGCTGATCTGATTGCTGAAAGAAATGATGGCTCTGGTCATGATGTTAATTAATGAAGATCATGGGGTGGAACATTCGAGGCCTTGGTGCCAAGGCAAAGAAGAGAGCTTCTAGGAAATGGGTAAATAAAAAAGGGATTGATTTTCTTGCTTTGATAGAAACAAAGCTGTCCTTGATTAATGCTAATACAATTAGACAAATTTGGGGAAACCTCGATATTGGGTGGGTAGCCGTGGAGGTCATGAATCAATCAGGCGGCATTCTTGTTTCTTGGAATAAGTCGGCTTTTCTGAGCTCCTCCACAAGAAGTGGACTTAATTGGGTGGCCGTCGAAGGTACCTGGATATCCAATTCTTTCAGTTGTGTTATTGTCTCGGTATATGGCCCCAACTCTGAGGATGAAAGGAGAAGATTGTGGGATGAATTGCTGGCTCTTAGGCCCCAATTGAATAAACCATGGCTGCTTATAGGGGATTTTAACGAGGTGCTGCGAAGAGAGGAGAGAAGTACTGGTTCTTTCTCTCAATCTGGTGCTATATGTTTGAATAATTTTTTTAATACGTGTGGGTTGATTGATTTGCCCTTGTTGGGGAGAAAGTTTACATGGGGAAACAGTGTATGTATGAGTCGAATTGATAGAGCTCTTGTAGACCATTCCTGGGTAACCACTTTCCCTTCCTTAAAGTTATGGGGACTTAATCGTGGACTCTCAGACCATTCGCCATTACTGATTGAATCAGATTCAGTTAATTGGGGGCCTAAGCCATTCCGCTTTCTAGACTGCTGGCTTCAGCACCATGGCTTTTATGAGCTTATTGAATCATGGTGGTATCAGCTCAGTTTAGAAGGTAATGGTGTCGGTGCTATTGTTAAAAAACTCAACCTTCTCAAAGCTAAGCTAAAGAGGTGGAATGAAACTGAGTTCGGACAAATTGACAAATGCATTTCTGAGATTGAAACAAAGATTGAAGCTTTTGATTTGGCTTTTGAATCCTCTCCCCCAACTCCAAATCAACTAAGAGAAAGAAGGTTGCTTTGGTCTGAACTATGGAATAAAAATAAACAACATGAAGCTTACTGGCGGCAGATGTCCCGGGTGAAATGGATCAAGGAGGGTGACCAAAACACAAAATTTTTTCACATTTCTGCCTCCTTTAGAAAGAAGAAAAATTCTATCAATTGCATTAAGGTTGGGAATGTTCTCTTAACCGACCCCAAGGCGATCAAAGATGCTATATTCTGCTATTTTAAGAGGTTTTTTGCACGAAAGGATTGTATCCCATTCAATTCAGGTTGCCTACAATTTAAACAATTGAGCTGTGAATCTATATCATTTTTAGAGCAACCTTTCTCTACAGAAGAAATAAAACGGGCAGTATGGTCTTGCGAGGGGAATAAGGCTCCTGGACCAGATGGATTCAATTTTAACTTCTACAAGAAATTCTGGTATGTTATATCAGATGATGTGATGATTCTTATTCAAGCCTTTTACGGGTATGGTTTCTTACCACAGAGCATTTGCTCTTCCTTCTTAACCTTGATACCAAAGATAGAGGGAGCCTGTTGCCTAAAAGATTTTCGGCCAATTAGCCTTATTGGAGGCATCTATAAAATACTAGCAAAGGCCCTTTCTCTAAGATTGCGATTTGTTATTGGCGAAGTTATTAGTGAGAGTCAGTCCGCATTCATCCAAGGCCGTTATATTCTTGACAGCGTGTTAATTGCCAATGAGATAATTGATTCTTGTAGAAAAAGCAAATCCAAAGGTGTGGTTTTCAAGCTGGACTTTGAAAAGGCCTTTGATTCGATTGCTTGGGCCTATATGATAAACACCATGAAGGGTATGGGTTTCGGGCCGAAATGGTTGTTGTGGATGGAAAAATGCCTTTGTCAAGCTTCTGTGGCAGTTCTTGTCAATGGTTCAGCTACAGAATTTTTCAAAACGCAGAAGGGAATCCGCCAAGGGGATCCTCTTTCTCCCTTCATTTTCACAATTGTAGCGGAAGGACTTAGCCAACTTCTCAACCGAGCAATCAATCTTGGGATGTTACAAGGACTAGAAATCAAGCATAACGGAACTCAAATATCGTTTTTG
>CATKHJ010713455.1:0-28856 GCA_949750685.1 Vernicia montana
GATTTGTTGGCTGCGCAATTGAAGGTGTGACCTTCAATTGCGCAGCCGCAATTTTTAAAGGTCTTTAATTTTTTTTTTTTAACCATCAATCACGGAATCCGTGATTGATGATTTTGATTTTTAATTAATTTTTTTATTTAAATTATATAAAATAGTAAAACCCACTATTTTTATTATAATTCTATACTTATAAACTTCTCCTTAATTTCATTGCCCATTTTAACTTCAAATTCTTCCATTTTTTTTTATTTTATTTACTAGCCTGCAAAAAAACTAACAAACATATTAAAAATACCACAATTAAATAAAAAATAAATATAAAATTAATATTAAAAAACATAATTTAAACACAATAAAATTACGACAAAACAAAGCTTAACACAGATGGGGTTGCCCATGGAGCCCCAGGCAATGCAGGTACGGGAGGAGTGTTTCGCACATTCAGAGGATTTGTACATTGTTGCTTTTCGATCCCTTTAGGTGTCTATTATGCTTATGAAGCTGAGTTAGTTGTTGTTATTTATGGCATCAAGTATGCTCGGAATGCTAGTTGGTGATCACTTTGGCTTGAAAGTGACTCTACCTACATTGTGCATTCTATACAATCAAAGTCCTTAGATGTCCCTTGGTAATGGCGTGTTCAATGGATGGAGTGCTTAAATTATATTAGCCAAATGGCTTTTGTTGTTACTCATGTCTATCGTGAAGCGAATGCAGTTGTCGATGCTCTTGCTTCAAAGGCAATTGGTTCTAGTTCTTCTAGTTGGTGGCTTTATCCGCCTTCTTTTTGTAATTATTTAGTTGAGCATGACGGTATGGGTATGCCCAATCACCATTTTCCTCGTTAATTATTCTTTTGTTTTTTGTGAGCGAATTTGCTCAAGGTTTGTAAGCTTTCACTTTTCTTATTTTAATAAAGGGTTGGAATAGTTTTATGATGTTTGATACTAAAAAGGTGTCAATCTAGCTGAGATGTTCGGGTACATCTCTAAAAACTCTTTCACATTTCATTTATATATATATATAGTTTAATGTGCGATCATTCAATTTTGTTTTTAATTATTTATTTATTTTTTTTAATGAAAGTTCAATGGATTGAAATAAGTTATACAACAGGAGATAGCCCTCTCTTTTAACATCTCTCACCAAATTAGTGACAATTCTTTCACTATGCATGGATGATGGTGAATTTAAGGGGAATGAATGAGAAATTAGTATCCATCTTATTTGGCATCTATTTTTTTTTTAAAAAAAAAGGAAGGGAGGAGAAATGATCAATTCACCCCCATTCCCCTTATATAAGTTGAAATTGGTTACACCCCAAATTAGGGTGTAAAAAATTTCAACTCCAGGTAGGAGATTACAATTTATTTGTATAACTTTTTTATCCTTATTAATTTAATAGTATTCCATATAAGTCCTTATATATCTTTTACGTTAATATTATTCTACAAATATTTTTTTATGTTTGAATATTTCAATAATATTAGTTGCGATTTCTATTACTTTTCTATAATCACTTCTAACGTGAATATAATAAACTTATTTTTCTTTTTTTCATTATTTTAATGAAATCATTTCAATGTATCTAATTATATTTCAAAATTATTAATAATGATCTCAAATTTTTATTATTTGAAAATTATTTTTAAAAATTTAACATGATTAGTAGACTTTATTCTTATTGAAAATTTATGAGTGTTCTTCTTATTCTCTTTATTATTTATTTGGTACTTTTTTGTCTTTTTATAATTATAATTTCCGTCCCTTCCCTTCCATCCAAACAAAATAACATTATTTCCCCTCCATTCTTTTTATTAATCAAATTTTAATTTGCCAAACAAAATAAATTGAAATTTTCTCCATCCCTTCCCTCCTCTCCCTTCCCCTCCCTTTAAAATAACTTCCCCTCCCCTCCTTATTCTGTTGCTATGCATAGTATTTGTGGTTTGGGAGATTCGAACCTGATATCTCCCACTTTCTACACTCTTAAAAAGATGAGAAAACCAATCAGATCACACATGATTGTCAATTATTTAGTTCTTTAAGTGAAATAATTCACTTTTCTTCATAAGTAGCAATGATCAAGTACTCAACTATTGTCATTCCTAAAAAAAAAATTATTCAACTTGTTCAATTATTGAGTCGGTTCGATTTTGATAAAAAAAATTTTCCAAGAAATATTTTTATACAAATCAAATATCAATTACAATGTTAATGTATAAATTATTAGACAAATTACAACTGATTATAACTCATATTAAATAACGAAATTCGAACATGGGACCTCCTTGTCCCAGAGCCTCAAGCCGAGCTATCTCAGCTAGGCCATCATTGGCGTTCGATTTTGATAATTAAGTACGTTGGTTGGGTTTTGATAATTATACATGCATGGTTGATGTAGACATCAAAGAAAAAACAATGGCTATGATCTTCAATACAAGGTTGAAAACAACCTTGACCACAAGAAATTTTGGTATGCATTAATGAAAAGGATCCTTGATTAATACATTTTGGCAAAATGACTTTCAGCTTCATTTCCCTATAATTTGTCAATACTTTGAGAAATCTTTGAAATAATGTAAAACATATATATATATATATATATATATATATATATATATATATATATATATATATATATAGTTGAGTTTGAGCCTTCAGAAGCAAAAGATAGCCCCACTTTCAGTCTAATAATTTTCAACTTTTTCAACATAGATTTCAAATTATAGTAACTGTATTAAGTATCTATATATCTAACTGTATTTAAGTCTAATAATAAAAGTGGAATTATTTAATAATGATCATTAGAATTTACACCTTGTCAATATAAATTAAATTCCATCTTTATTACTCCCTCCATTTCACAATAACTGTCGTTTTAGAATGATGCACACATATTAAAGAAGCTATTAAATACTTTTAATTTTAATTAATATGAACAAATATACCCTTATTTTCTCTCACTAAATAAGAAAAAACATATGAAATATTGGAATTGGTATGAGGATAAAGTTGGAAAAAAGCTAATAAATGTTGCATTGAACTCCTAAAACGACAATTATATTAAAACAAAATCAATTTTCTAAAAAGACAGTTATTGAGAACCGGATGGAGTATTTTGAAACGACTCTAAAATTATACTCCCTCTGTTTCACAATAATTGTCGTTTTAGGAGGATGCACACATATTAAGAAAGCTATTAAATGTATTTAATTTTAATTAATATGGACAAATATACCCTTATTTTCTCTTACCAAATAAGAAAAAACATATGAAATATGGGAATTGGGATGAGGGTAAAATTGGAAAAAAAACTAATAAATGCTGCATTGAACTTCTAAAATGACAATTATATTGAACCAAAATCACTTTTCTAAAAAGACAGTTATTGAGAACCGGAGGGAGTATATCATTTTATTGAGATAACCAAAATTAAACTTTTCAATTTTTATTTTCATTTTCAAGTTTGATTTTACTAATAATAATAGTGGTATATTGTCGTCAAATTAAAGATTTTGTGGATTTTGTTTGGTTTTCTAAGACATGTAAGAAATTTTGTATAAGTGAAATTTAAAAATGAGAAAATTTTTAAGTTTTTTAAAATTTATTTTTCTTTTTATCTTAAAAATATATTTTTTAATTTTTATAAGTAATTAAAATTAATTTTTAATTTAAAAGTGAATCTAATATTGCCTATTAAAATTTAATTTAAAAGAAAAATATTTTTTAATTGATATTGTATACCAAATAATTAAATATTAACAGTATTTAACTGTCTAATGAAACAAAATATAGGGATTTAAGTATATTTTAAAAAAAAAGTACAGGTTCCTTTTAAGAAAAATATAAACCACATGGTAATTCTTTTTTGTGCTTTTCATAATATTTTATGAAGACATTTCAATTCCATCATTAACATTTTACATTTTAGTAAGGTGCACATTTTTTTTATTTTTATTTTTTATCTCTACAGTTTAGCATATTGATTTTCTTATTGATTTATAATTAAGTGAGTTTTCTATCTGATTCAGTACATATTAGCTTCAAAAGGTATTTGTTGATCATAAAAAAAAAATTATGAGTTAACAATTAATAGTTATAACTTAGAAGAGTTGTTTATATATAGCATAAAACAGAGATGAGACTTTAACATCTCGAATGGGAAATTTCAATGATAAGAATTTAAGATCATTATCAAATATATATATATATATATATATATATATATATATATATATATATATATATAAGATCATTATGAAAGTTCTGGCAAAAAAAAAAAGAAAAAGAAAAAAGAAAAAGAAAAAGAAAAAGAAAAAAAATCATTATGAAAGAAATTTATAAAACAGAAAAGTTACCTTTATTATTATATAACTCATATTTTTTTTTTATAAATAAAAGGATTTTTTATTAATAATAATTAATAAGTACAACTTGAAATAGATAAATAAATTTGACTGTATTTAAAAAATATATACAAATTTTGTTATAAAAATGATATTTTCCTCTGAACTTCATTAATCGTATTGAATTAATAATTATACAATACATTGACTACATTTGGCATATCAGCAAGAAACGCATTCCACTTGATTACTATATTGAGCCACAAATCTACTTTATTGTCATTTTACGAGTCTTTAAACGAGTCCGATATTCTAAATATCAAACTCAAACTCCTCCTAATTCCTATAACGAAAAACAAACAAACTTACATAAAAGAAAATAAGCAAACTCCCATTAAGAAAAACAAAACAAAAAATTCATAACATATTATTTGTAAAATTAACAAAAAACTAAGAAAAATAAATTCATTCGCAAAAAAATAAATAAATAAATAAATATAACATAAGATCCTAAATGAATTTTTCACCAAATAAAATCATCTTCATTGCCAGAAGATTTTAATTTATCTTCGGATGTTGAAATATTAGCAATCATGGAATCTTTCTTTATACATATTTGATTTGTCATCTATTAATCTAAATTCACTACTAAAAAAACATAAGAAATTTTATTATTAAATCTATAAATTATGACCAACTCATGCAAAGAAAAAGAAAATGGAGATATGATTTTGATATTTATTGTAACAAAAAAAAAAAAAACTATAAAAGGAATGGAGAAAGAAAAATAGAGAGTGAAAAGTTGAGATTAGCTATGGCCAACAATAAATATAAGCCATCAACTACAGCCAAATAGAGAATCAATCTATGGGCAGCGACTAAGGTTAATTAAACAAAAGTTAATCACATAATATAAAAATGTCTTTGTAATCATATATAACTCATCGTTTAAAATTTCAATATCTTAAAAAAAAAAAAAAAAACCCACAATATGGCCATTAATATAATTTATACTTTTAAGAAAATAAAAAATAATGTAAAAATTATAGATTGAAAATTTTTATTTTGTTAATATTGCATATTATATATAAATTTAATTTTTAAAAATTATACATTTACATTTTTAAATCCCGGTTCGACCTCTAACCCGTGACCCTCTGCCTTCACCGGTTCTAAGATCGGACCGGGTTTGAAAATATTGATATTAAATATAAATATTAATAAAATCTTTTTTAAAAAAAATGAATAGACTTGTTTAGGCAGTGGAGAGATATTTAGCCTGTAAATATCAAATTTGGGTAGGTCATTCTGTACTAAAATCATAATTTGAAATTACTATTGATTAATTAATATGTCATTTGACCAAATGGCATGTGTTACGTTGTCCAAAAATCTTTATATTATTATTTAATTGACACGTGACAAATGTTTTATACAAAATTTTCCCTCTAATTAATTTTTTGTTTACATGGGTTCACATAAGGTCAGCAAAATGGAACTGAATTTTAAAAATCAAAGTGACTGATTCGGTTATGTTTGATTTTTTTAAAATTTCGATTCGAATATATATATATATATATATATATATATATTAAACATATATTAAATTTTATTTAAATTTTATCTCAAATTTATATATATATAAAAAAAAAGGAGAAATAGAAAAAAAAAATCAAAATCAGCCAAACCGACTAACCAATCTAACCAAATTTTTTCAGTTTGGTTCAATTTTGTTTTTACTCTAAATTTGGTTTGGTTTGATTTGGTAAAAATAAAATTTTGATTATTTCGATTATTTTAGTTCGATTTAATTTTGAACCGAATCGATCGATTGCAACCCCTAGATTCACACATCACTACCACGTACTTTTTTTTTTTAATATGTCAAAAATATTTTTTATATGTTAATCGAAATTAAATTTGCTCTTAGCAGAGTTCAAGAATGCATTTTTATACTCGTTCTATAAATTTAGAGTATACTAGTTCCAAAAGTTAAAATTATATAATAAAAAAATTTCCTTATCAATCTGACTAATTCTTAGAGTTTCAATATAATTAATTCATAAATCAGTACGATTTATTATTAAAAAATATTTTTAATTAATTTTCATGCTTCATAAAAAGTTAATAATATATAAATATTATTCTAAATAAAAAAATTATTATATATTTTATATAAATAATAATAATTATTATTGTAATAAATTTTTAAATCGATTTTTCCGTCAATATTTTTATCTTTATATGTTAATATAAAAATTCAAATTAACAATCATAATATATTCAATGAAAAAAAAAAATGAGATTATATAATGAAAACAATTATATTATAATATATCAAAAGTATTATATTATCTTTCTTTTTTTTTTTTCATTTAATTTGTTTAGATAAAGTTATTATATGAAAAAGAAAAAAAAATGAAACTTTCATATTAAATATCCTATTAATTATTTAATATTTATTTTTAATTATTTTTTAAATACTTAAAATTATATAAAATTTTAAAAAATTATAAAAAAAATAAATTAAATAGTAAGTGTGAAGAGAGTATATAATAGATGTGGACAAATGTTTCAAACAAAATATTATAATTAATTGTTAAAACAATAACCATTAATTATTCTAGGCCATGAAATTGAAAAGTGGGGGTTTTCACACTGTTGACTTTCTTAGGTAAATTTTTAAAAACCTTTTTCCTTATAAGTTTCTAGAAGGTTGATTATGTGCATAGCTATTTTTTTTTACAAAAATCTTTGATTTACTTTTTTTTTCTTTGATTTTATTACTATATAATATATGAGTGTAGATATTTATTGTGTTATCTATTTATTTTTTTAGTGTATAAAATGAGAAGCAAATGATGATAGATAAGACAATTTATATAGAGTTTATATAAAAATAAAAAAAAAACTAGAGTAATTTCTTATATTATAACTTGTGAAGTAGGGGTAACCAAAACTATACTAAAACTGTTGAACTATATCGAAATCAGTCGAATAAAACTGAAATCAAAACCATTTTTCGGTTATGGTTTCGATTTGTAATCGAAACAATGAGAAACTTGATTTTGATTTTAGTTTCTACTAAAAATCGAATTAAAAACTGAAATCGACAGTTTGATTAAACCAGTTATACGATTGTATTTTAATAAATTAATGTAATAATTAAGTGTAAGATTTTTTTTAATATGCAATTGTATTTTAATAAATTTCATTGTTTATTACAATTTTATTTTAAATTATTCCATTATGTTATATTAATTTTTTAATCAAAATTAATATAATAAAGTAATCGGTTCGAAACTAGTATTAGACCAAAATAAAGAAATCGGTTTCAAATCGAAACCAAAACTGAAATTAAAACTGGTCAATTCTAAATCGAAACTGTAAAAATCAATTATAATTTCGATTTAAATATTTTATTAAACTAAAACCATCGATTCCAACCCAAAACTAACGGTTGGATTAAATTAGTCATGGCTATTGAGATGCTGAAGTTTTTTTTTTTTTTGGCCAAATTTTGAGAAGGTAAAGTTTGTGATAATATTAAAGTGATAACTAGTGGTAATACTCAAAATTTCAATTGCCAACTAGACATCAAACCGGAAAAGTATTCAATCATTATTTACTGTTGGATTGGTTGGAAAAAAATCTAAAAGTGAGAAAGAAAGGAAACTAAAAGGAGAAACATTTTTAAAATCTCTCTCTCTTTTTTTTTTCCTCTCTCTCTTGGGTTAGAAGAAAGAGAGAGAGGAAGGAATGCTAGATAAGAAAAATTCTCCTATTGCACCTACCAAATTTAGGAAGAATTTTGGGTGAAAAATGTCTAAAGCTATCACCTTTGCACATAATACAATTTTGTACATAAGAACATGATAGGATTTTTTTTTAATCTTATCATTAATCAAAGGGGTAATTATATTATTGATGTTTAAATTTTTATATATATTTTTTCAATTTGTTACCTTTTTTTTTATTTTACAATCAAATACTTTAATATATTTTTTTATTAGTATATTTAGCTAGAATTTCTTGTTGGAATAATATAATAAATTATTTTACTACTAAAATAGTCCTTTCATTATTCATCTCTTTATTATCTTGTCTCAATTTAAAAATTATTTTTAAAAAAAAAATATTCTATTTTTAATAAATTTTAACAAAAATAAGAGAACATGAATAAAGAGATAGAGAAATTAAGAAAGATAAATGTAGTGGAGTGATAAAGTGAAATGGCGACTAGAAATTCAAAATGAATAAATTTAATTCAAAAAATCATATCTATTAAAAAAATTAAAAATTAAAATAAAAAATAAAAAAATTCAAACACTACTAGTATGAATATATGATTACCTCTTAATAAAAATAAAAGTTAAAAAATTTCCATTCCTCTAAATTTTTCTTATTCAATCAAAATAAATAAAACAAAAAAATTGGCTTAATTACCTACAAAATCATAAAATTAGTGTCTTTTAATTGTAGCCCATTCTTTTAATTTTATTTTTTTGAAATATTTAAATAATAAGTTAAATATTTAATCAAATAATTAAGTTAAAATTTTTAAAAAATGATAAATTTTATTTTCTACTCTTGATTATGTGAATAAAATTTATAATTGTCCGCTGTATTTTTTTTAATAAAATTACTTATTATTTAATAGTATATTTGTCACTAATTTTGTTAGAATGTAATTAACAATTAAAATTGATAAAATTTAAAAATTTTATAGTTTTAATTATAAAAATAAAAAATATATTAGAATTAAAAAAATCTAAACAATTTAAGATTAGATTAAGGTAATTAACGAAGTTGTCAGAATCGAATCGGACCGATCGATATGATCGAATTAATCAAGAATTGATCATGTTTTCAGTCCAATCTAGTTATATAAACCGGCTATGTAATAAACCAGTAGGGTCGACCAGTTTCTAACTATTCAAATTAAATGTTGGTTGTTAACAATTTTCTTCCCATAATACTTTTATATTAGTAAAATAAAAAATATTAATAACTTACTTTCTAACTAACTAAACAATAAATTTTAAATATATGGTAAAATAAATAAACAGTAAATTTTAAATTTCAGTTTGATTTTAATTTAATTTTTGATATCTTAATTTTCACATATCGTAAGATGGTACCAAATTTAAAAATATAAATAATTAAGGGATAAAAAAAAACTCCATTTGTGAAAGAGACATAAAAATATGTGTGTGTCGGAGAGAGAACCGTTTGTTTGTTGGTTTAAGTTAGTACTAAATAGAATTACGTGTTTTGGGTCCCACAAAGCTCAACAAACATTAGGACCACATTTTACTCACGAGTAACATGAGGTTGAGGAAATCAATACTCTATAATTTCAATTTTAAATAAATCACTAATAAATATGATAATTTACACCAATCAATGAACTACCCATATATCACATTTATACCTTATTTAAAAAAAAAAAAAAATATTTAAATAATAAATTAATTTTGGCGTAATAGTATTGGAATGAGTAGAATTTTGTTTAAAGCTTAATTAATTAATTTTTTTTGAAAAGATATATACTTTATTGTTTGTGCTATAATTTTTTTAATTGAAATTTGTATCATATTTCATGATTTAATTTCTCATATTCTAACTTTTTAGAGATTAATAAGTTATTATAAGTGAAAATAAAAAAATTATTATTTAAAAATTAAAATATATAAAAATAAAATATAATGAAATTATAAAATATTAATTATTTTATTATTTTGAAAAAAAAATTAAAGATTTAGGGATAAATTTTAACAAAAAATAATAAATTTTAAATTCTCAAAACCTTATTATATGGGATTCTTTCTTCTTGTGCTATGCTTTTAAAAGCATAAATTTGAATTTTTTTTTTTATGGATAAATCTAACTTTCATTAATTAATCTCCAATACAAATACCCCATAATAGGAATTGGAGCTAGGGACCGAGGAGGTCATAGTCTCATAACCTTCAAAAATAAAAATAAAAATAAAAATTATATATAAAATTATAAAAATTTGATCATATATTATATTTGGCTCTTTTATTTTAGGTAAAAATTTTCTTTAAATATATAGAAATTGGTTTAATTATATATGTCACATTGATATAAATTGATTAGGTGACTTTTTTTTTTTTTTTTAATATCTAAATTGGTAATGAAGAAAATTTTATCTTAATAAGGCCCAAAAAAAAAAGTTATTTTTTTAAAAGAAATAATAAAATAAACCTTGTTAAAGTGTAATGGTATATTTTTTTTATTTTTTAAGTAAAATCATGGTCGGCTCTAGCATTTTGGAGGTCCTAGACAATTCTAAAAAATGGGACCCTCAATCCCTCATCCTCTATATAAATATTTTTTTAATAAATATGAAATATAGTAAATTCAATAAATTCAAAATGTAATATAATAATTAATTTTTAAATACAAATAAATTATCATCAAAATTCAATAAATTAGAGTCTCTCCAATAAGGAGGTCTCACATTTTTAAATATTACTCCTTCCATTCATTTTTAATTGACATTTTTTGTTGTTTCACAAATATTAAAAAATAATTAATTATCTAAGTTATATGAAGAAAATGACCAAATTACCTTCATGTGTATTAATTATAGAGTGATGGATAATAACAAGAATAAGGATAAAATTGAAAAATAAAAATAAAATTTTATTAGTTTTCTAAAATGACAGATAATTTAGAAAAAAAATTCTTCAAAAAACGTCAATTAAAATGAATGGATGGAATAAAATTTAAACCCTAAAAGCTCATTAAACTAATTGAACTGAAATTACAGCTGAAATTAATTGAATTCAATCATTTTGATATGAAAAATGTGAGATTGGCCTCCCTTGGATCCGGCTATGAGTAAAATAATAGTATACTTTTTTTAGGCTATTCACATCACAGCCAATTCAAAGCTATATTTTGATTCAACGGTTACTATTTTTTTTTTTTTTTTTTTTGCCCGAAGATTCAACGGTTACTATGAATGGTTGGTGGTTAGCTATCAATAATTGCAGTCAATAGTTGATGCCTAATGATCATTTTAGTCATAATTTTAAATCATTAACTATTACATTTTAAAATGTTATTCTAAAACTTGGATTTTTATAAAATATATCAAATTAATTGTTGGAAATTCAAACGTTAATTTCAAATTGTTCATGTAAACAAAATGGAAAGGAATGAATTAGGAATAACAATTTTATTCGTCTCGTCGGATACTTAATCTGATCCGATTTTAATAAAGTTGGTGAAATTTTTTAATTTATACTCGATTCGGGTTTAAGTAATAATATAATCCGACCCGATCCAAATCCGATTATATATATTATATATATTTTTTTATTTTTTAAATATTATATGTATTTAATTTATATTTTTTAAAAATTAAAAATTTATTTTTTTATGTAAAATATAAATTATATTGTATGATTATGTAGAAAAAAAATATAAATGAATATATATATGAGAAAATAACATTAAAATTTTTTTTTGAAGAAAAAAAAAATAAAAAAAAAAATATAAATAGATATACCCGACCTATCTCACTATCCAACCCGAAGCAGAGTGAATATTTTATTTTTTAAACGGATTGAATTTTGTTAGAATATCTCACATTTAATAAATACAAAAATATTAAGTGATTAATATATAAATTGACTTCCCAACCTTAATAAACTAGCTTTTAAGATTGGTTTTTTCAAATCTATATTAAAAATTTAACATGGTATTAGAGTAGGATGATCCTGTTTACCCAAATACCTAATTACTCAAATATCTAATATACCTTGTCGGTTCTTTCAGTTTACTCAAGTACCTAATATACCTTGCCAGTTCTTCCGGTCTACTCAAGTATCTAAAATACCGTACTAGTTGTTCCGGTTTACTCAAGTAGCTAATTACCTTGCCGGTTATTTCGGTTTACTCAAGTATCTAATTATCTTACCAGTTGTTATGGTTTACTCAAGTACCTAATATATCTTGCAGGTTGTTCCGGTTTATTCAAGTATCTAATTATCTTGCCGGTTGTTCCGATTTACTCAAAAGTACCTAATTGTTTTAAGTAATAATTTTAAGTCTCCTGTTGTCACTTGAAGGGGGAGTGTTAGAATATTCCACATCTAATAAATACAAAAATATTAAGTGATTAATATAGAAACCAACTCTCCAACCTTAATAAGTTAACTTTTAAGATTGATTCTTTTAAATTTATATTAAAAATTTAACAAATTTCGAATTTTGTAAAATCCGACTCATTACCATCCCTTCGAATAATTCTCAATAGCCGAAGTGTACTGCTTGATTTTTTTAAATGATTAATACAAATATGAAATGAAGGGATCTAAGTATCCTTGGGTCTTTGTATACACAAACAATCACCGAATGTATCAATAACACTTTGTAGAAAAGGAAACTGCTTTATATTTGAAAGTAGATTAAAAATTTTTGAAGCTTGAAACTAAGTTAAAATAGACTAAACTAGGATAGATTGTCAAACGGGTTGTATTTTAATTGTTAAACTTGACTATTTGTCTGATTTGATTGGAATTTATCAAGGGCTTGTGCAAGCCGTAAATTCTCTTATTTATAGATGCATTTGGGAGTAGACCTATTAATGAGTTGAATCGCGAATGATGATTAAAGAACAAAATTATGGGCCGGATAAATCGAATTTTTGAAAAATTAAACATTTTTTTTAGTTCAAATTCGGTTTTTGAATAAATCTATTTGAGAGTAGATATTGTTTCATTATGCGCAATTTTTTTTTTTTTTGCCAAAGCCTAATTACTTAGAAAAAACTCAAATTATACAGTTTTTAATAATTTTATCTCATTTTTTTAGATTTTTCATACAAATGCCTATATTAAATTTTTTTTTTTAAAATACAATCCGGCGACGGAAAATATAAAAACGTGGTGGCTATTATTGATGTGTAATTTTTTTTGTATAAAACGAAAAATAAAATAAAATGAGTAAACAAAATATTGTCATGTCTGCACACAGTTCTGCGCATCAAAACTCTATTGGTTAAATTCTCGAGACATTATGATTTAATTTTGTTTTTTTATCAAAGAAAGAAGATGAAAATTTGAGCTAAGTGTAATGAATTAGGATTTTAAATAAAAGTAGAAGATAAAAATTTGATATTTACTTAAACACATAGTTTTGGGTGTGTTATTGCTATTTTTTTTTTTTTTTTTCATTTTACACAAAAAAAATTACATATCAACAACAACCACCACGTTTTTATATTTTCCGTCATCGAATTGTATTTTAGAAAAAGAAATTGAAATATAAGTATTTGTGTGAAAAATACGAAAAAATGAGATAAAATTATTAAAAAAATTAAAGTATAAACATATGTGTGAAAAAAAAGATAAAAATATTAAAAGGAGTATAGTTTGATTTTTTTTTTTTTTTTTTTTTTTTTGGTAATTAGGCTTTGCCAAATTCACTATGCGCATTTGTAGGCCTACATTTCCATTTCTCCATTTATAGACATTTGGCTCCACTATTTCGCTTCGACCGCTAACGATTTTGTCATTGTTGTTTAAGTTTCGAGATGAACTAGAAGATTGTAGATAGCCTTTCAGTAAGATGTACTCCCTCTAATATTATCTGTAAAAAAAAAAAAAAAAAAAAAGCCTCTAATATTAATGGTGAATTAATTAATGGTTTAAAGCAAAAAATTAACCTCTAACTTTTCCAATTGTATTCAATCAAACCCAAATAATTTTTGGGTTAAATTAGCCTTTTACATTTAAAAATTGATCTAATTAAATCCAAAATTATCGTTAAGGCCAAATTAATTATTGTTTTTTATTTTTAGGTAAATTAGATCCAACTTTTTTTATTAAAAAGAATAAAAAAATTTAACTTTTTAAATTTAAATAATAAAATAATTTTAAAAAATAAAAGTTATTTATATATTTTAGAATTATAAAAGTTTTAAAGTTTATTATTTTTCTCTCAACTTTTCCATTTACCATACATATTTCTCAACTTTCCCACCAAATAAATAAATATATTTTTTATTTTTCTTAATTTTACTAAATCATAAATGTTCATATTCATTGGTGTTTGATAAAATCATAAATATTTTAAATTAAAAATTTTGAATTAGTATTTTAAATGATTTTTTATTTAATTAAAACTTTTAATAACCTAAAACATGTTCATTTGGATTAATGATAGGAAACTAGTATTTGAGACGTTTGATTTTCTAACTACTAATATATAATGTTTGGTAAATTCAAAATTATAATTATAATATTGAAAAACTAGCCGACAGTCAACCGCTACAATCACTTAATATTTTAAAGTGATTTTTTTTATTTAATTAAGATTTATAACAACTTAAAATGTGC
Source organism: Vernicia montana (assembly GCA_949750685.1). Classification (NCBI taxonomy): domain Eukaryota; kingdom Viridiplantae; phylum Streptophyta; class Magnoliopsida; order Malpighiales; family Euphorbiaceae; genus Vernicia; species Vernicia montana. The sequence continues at coordinate 14,726 of CATKHJ010713455.1, forward strand.
TCATTTGGATCAGCGATGCATTAATAATATATAATGTTTGACGATTTAAAATTATAATTATAAATCCACAATACAAATATATTATGAAGACTGAAAATTTTAATTTTAAATTTGACTGATATTAGAGATATTATACTCAATTTGTGTATTTAAAATTAATAAATTGTGGGTGTTAGTTTAAAAAATAAAATTTTAATTAACAAATAAAAAAATCATCAATGGACTCATTTTGTGGGTTGAATTAAATTAGGATTATGAAAAATGGGTGTGGGGTTAAAAAGTAAATGAATTTAAAATGGGTATTTTCTATAATGGTGAATTTTCATACAATTCAATTCGGTAGCGATGCCTTTTGCAGAGCAGTTTCGCGCGAAATACAGAAAGAGAGAGATATGTAATTGTGTATTTTCATTATTAATTAGCAAAGCAAATAGCAGAAACAGAAAAACAGTAAAATGGATAATAATGGATAGTGCAGATGCAAGCAGTAGAAGAACAAAAAATACAGATAAAAGTAAGTTTATTTATTTTTTTATTAATTAATTAGGTAAAGATTTTGTCAGTTTGCAATAGAGGAAGAGGAAAGGAAGGTTATGATAATTTTATTGATTCCATATCCTCTCTTCTTCTCTTCTTTGTAGTATATATATTTAGAATTCATGGAGAAGTTAGTGTTTATATCAAATTTCTAAATCTGCCTTTTCAGCGAACTCAAGAGCCATAACTCGCCAGCCTTTCTTCTTATCTCCTCGCTATACCACCACTATCTTTCTCTCAAGTATATCCTCTCTCACTCTCTCTAAATATCTCTTTAATCATTCATTTGCCCCTTTTTTTTTTTTTTTTTTTTTTATACACAATTGTTTTTTATAATTTCTTAATAGTCTTCTAATTTTCAATAATTATCCATCTACACGTTTATATATACTTGTTGAATTTTGCTTTGAACTTTGTCTTTTGACTGTTTTGCTGACTGACTCTCTCTTTCTGTTACAACCTCCTCCTCCTCCTCCTTCTTGTTCTTTGGAAAGTTTCCCCCTTGTTGCTTTTCTTGGTTAGTTCTCTTAAAATTTGATTTGGGCTTTTGGTTTTTGGAGGTGGGTTTTTGTTTAAATTGAAAAAAATCTGATTTTTGATATGTTCTTGAGGAGTGTCTACTGAAAAAACTTTCTTTAGCTCACTTCCCTTTTGATCTTTTTCTTCTTTCTATTTTTTTGGAGATAGTAATGGGTTTTGAGAAAGAGATTCTTCTTAGAACTGTATTAAATTCAGTCTTGATTTGTATTATTGTTAACTATAAAATATTTATTTAGGGGTTGGTAGCTAGCAACTTTGAATTACTGTATTGTTTTTGCTCTAAAGCTGCTTCAAATTCCATTTCTGTTGGCGTATTGGTGATTGGACTTGAGGTTAATGCACTTCTTACATCTCTTTCTTTTTCTGTTCTTTTTCCCCTCTTTTCTCTCTCAATTTGGGTATGATTCAAGATGTTAGTTCATTTTTCTTTTTTCCTTTTAATTTTCATCTTGGGTTCTTGTCTGATTTTGAATATAATTTGATGCTTTGATCTGTTCTTCAGTGGTGAAATGTCAATTAGACAGATATTTCGTAGCTTGTAATTTGGTTATTATAGTGTTCAACAAGCATATTAGCTTCCTAATTGTGTTATTTTTGTAAATCATTTGGGTATAATGCTTCTTTTATACATGATCTGTTACCAAGGTCCTTGTGTTCATACTTTATGCCATTCAGTCTTAGATGCAATCTTTATAGTGGTTAATGTCCTAAGGGAATAGGATTGCTTGTTCAATTAAGATTTTAATTATTGTAATTTTCATATGCCTGTGATACCAGCCTTGAGCATTTTCAGATCCCAAAAAAATGTTGATCAATTTTAGTCCATAAAGATTGACCTGGGGAAATGGCTCAAAAAGTTTCGTGTTTGTGGCAGTTATCTGGAACTTATGCTTTTGATGTGCATTTCAGGAAGTGTGTTTAAAAAGTTTGCAGAACTGTGAGGATAAGAAAATTCAATCTATAAATCAAGTATGAGCCAACCTAAAATCAAGCGTAGAGTGGGTAAATATGAAGTGGGAAGAACAATTGGTGAGGGAACATTTGCTAAAGTAAAGTTTGCAAGGAATTCTGAAACAGGGGAGCCTGTTGCTCTGAAGATTCTTGACAAAGAGAAGGTTCTTAAACACAAGATGGCTGAACAGGTCTGGTTAGTTGTTTTTTGCTTTTTGTAATTGATTATGTGTTGCCAGCTTTACTGTCATTTCTCACGTCTTATTTCTTATGAAAGGGATTAATGTTTTAATGCACTTGTCTTGCAATTTCTTTCCCATGTACTCTGAAAGCTCTTGGCTTGTTGCATCAATCATTTTTTTCTGTGGCTCATTTGTCTTAACTCCACCCCTGGTGGTCCAAGGGGCTTCCGCTTTTTCTTGATGTATTCTATCATTGAAAATTATGCCAAGAATCAAAAGAAATTACTGGGTATTTAAATTGCATCAAGTATCCTAAATGCTTGAGTATGTTTCTACAGATCAAGCGAGAGATAGCAACAATGAAGCTCGTAAAGCATCCACATGTTGTTCAATTATATGAGGTTTTTTTCTTTCTCTCTCTCATGCTATTATGTATAATTTGCAGCAAGTTAATTCTTTTGATTATATATTTTTTATCAAACATACATTTGGTTTTCTCTTAGATCTTTCTCTGCCATATGTAGGCGACATCAGATTTTTCTAGTTCTTTTCATGCATGCATTTTGCTAGAAACCAATAATGGTAATTTTGCTAAAATATCCATTGTGCCTATTTTCCATGTAAATACGGTTTAGCATCTCTTTAATGAGTGGAGGAAGGATTATTGACATAGTTATAGTGATTCAGTGGAATGGCTTCCAAATTGATAATCAGAAATGAAAATTCTAAATAACACTTTGAATTTCCTAGAGCAAAATTGTCAATTTTTATTTCAAGATGTGATCTTTCTGCTAATTTTGGTCCCAATACATAAGATTGTATTTTAATGTCTTCAGTAATTATCATCTGCAATTTGAGTTAAATCTTGATTCCACGTTGTTTAAAACACCATTTTGGTATTTATACAGCCATAATGGGCTTGTCAAATAATTATGATTGGTCTGTCCAAAATTAGTACTTTATGAACCTGAACAAGGATGATAAATTTATTATTTGCTTGGTGAAAGATTTACCAAATGGTTACTTTTCTTTTCCAGGTGATGGGTAGCAGGACAAAGATATTTATTGTCTTGGAGTTTGTTACTGGGGGAGAGCTTTTTGACAAAATTGTAAGTTGGTGTGTTATTGTTCAAACTGTTTTTGTCAGCCTTTCACTTTTAGTTGGCTTGACGTTTGTGATATATTTAAAGACTTGCCCATTTGATGCCATTACAATTCCTGCAACCTGCCATTTTATCTTGGAGGCATCTCTGTTATTGTCCATTAACTATTGAAAATTGTCCCCCGAGATAGTCATACTGTTTATAGTGTTGATAGGAGCCACTGTTGAAATGGTTGGATGTTTCTTTTTCTCTTGTAAGTCTCAGACTGCTTGTTGAGCCTGTGTTTGCATGACCATGTTTTCATTATGAAGGTAAACCATGGACGGATGAGAGAAGATGAAGCTCGGAGATATTTCCAGCAGCTTATTAATGCAGTTGATTACTGCCACAGTAGGGGTGTCTACCACAGAGACCTGAAGGTACTCAAAACTTTTATCACCCTTTAAACATGTAGATGATAAGATTTATTATTCTTTTATCACAGACACCTTGGATAGATAAACCTGATGTGCTGATAAAAGAAAGTTCATTGTCTTCTTGGCTTTTTTTTTTCCCTGCAGCCAGAAAATTTGCTGTTGGATGCTTATGGCGACCTCAAAGTTTCTGATTTTGGATTGAGTGCATTGTCCCAACAAGTCAGGGTAATTATTGTCAAATTTTCATGTCGTAGCGTAATTTAGTATGGTCATCATTGCCAACCAAACCTTACCAGAAACCAGACCAATTTTTATTAATGGAACAGGTTTGATAATTAGTCTCGGTTATCATGAATCTTATTCATAGAATAAGTTCTTAACTTATAAAAGTTGGCTCCAAAAAATATCTCAATTTCTATTCTAGAAACTAGATTTATATGTCTTTTGAATCTTATTTTACTCAGGTCAATGAACCTTCCAATTTGTTGCAAAAAAACTCAACCTTGCCCTAGGTGCATTTGCAACAAATGGTTTGTCTAGATTATATTATAAGCTTTCTAGTTAAATAAAAGCTTCAAACTAATTTGGGCAAATATGTGTTTAATGCTAATTCTAATTCTTCTGTCATTAAACTTATTGAAGTCTAAAGCATTTTTGAGGCGGTTTATCTCATCAATACATTGTTATCTCATATCGGTTTCTCTGTATTTTTTATGTGCTTATTTGTTTGATTTGTCACAATACTCAAGCAGCATACTAGTAATATGACAATGTTTTATTATCAAAACTGACTATGAAACCTTGGTTAATGCTCATAATGTTGCACTCTTTGTGTTTATGTCCTCTCCAAGTGATGATATTAGGACCTAGACAAGGAGCAACTTTAACAAGTACTTTTGGGTGGTGGGTTCACAGTGTTATAATACTTATGGATGATGCCTGTAGCATTACAGCATCAGCGGTCATGGGCAAACACTGTTATGATATGGGAGGAGGAATGTGCATTTTATAGGAGACTCAAATATTATGGCAAGTATGGGAAAGTAGGATGGCAAGGGAACATATTGTTGTTAGCTTGTTTCTTTGATTGGAATATTTAGGTAAAGGAAAATTAATAATGGTGGGGGTGGAGGATTCTTCAGAGGGAGGAAGAGAAATAAAGAGAGAGAGTTAGAGATGATAGAGAATGTATGAGGTAACACAATGAGCTGAAAAACTCCCAAACTGAGACTTGGAATGGGGTATTTGTAGTGAGCAGCACAGTTTATCACAATTGAGCAAGTTGGTGATGCATGCCACTTTGGTTAAAGACAAATAAAAAGTTTGTCACCTGTACAGAACGTGGTTGACATTTTATCCCACTAATGGAGGTAAAAGGAGATGATCTATATCCTTAATGGGCCCCAGAAGTCTTGCAAAAAAAAAAAAAAAAAAAAAAAAACCTCTAATTCAACTCATTAATCTAGAACTAGTTCTAGAGTCTATCACTAATCTTAGGATTAACTCTGTAGAAATCCAAATATGTAATTTCCACTCTTTTGCTTGACTTGGATTTCTGATTGACCTCAATAAATTTTTAGATAAGTCCTCTAAATAATCAACTTATTACATGATATAAAATAAAATTAAAGTATTGAACTACCTGCAAAATAATGAGGAAACAATAAATTAAAGTTGAATGACCATCAAATTAATCACTCGATGCTGCATGATAAATGGAAAAAATAATAATAATAAAAAATGGCAGCGATCATGATTAAAACAATTTAAGTGTCTGCAATCAGCAGTTACAAATCATTGTAGCTTACTTCTGTTTTAATAAAATTAAAGTTTGTCTTTGGTAGCTTTTACAGAGTGCAAGAATTGTTTCTTACTTGTAAGTTTATTTGGCAGGATGATGGCCTGCTTCATACTACTTGTGGAACTCCAAATTATGTTGCTCCCGAGGTTTGTATAACTGGTGTTATGCAAAAGTTTTTCCATCATTTATCCATTTGAAACTTTGGCCTTTTTATAATGTACTCTATCGATGCTCAGGTTCTTAATGATAGAGGTTATGATGGGGCAACAGCAGACTTGTGGTCATGTGGGGTGATACTCTTTGTACTGCTTGCAGGGTACTTGCCTTTCGATGATTCTAATCTTATGAACCTGTATAAAAAAGTGAGCATTTTACAAATTTTCATAGAACTATTCTTTTGTTGTTCTCTGTCCTCTGGTTTTCACTATTCCCTTCTATGTATGCAGATTTCAGCAGCTGAGTTCACTTGTCCCCCTTGGCTTTCTTTTGCTGCCATGAAACTAATTACTAGAATTTTGGATCCCAACCCTATGACGGTAAGTAATTGTATTTTCGTTACATTCTTTCCTTGGGCTTCTGATTTTAATATTCATTTTTTACATTTCTCTCAGAAAAGGTGTTAAAAAAAACACTTGTTGATTATTATACATTATGTAATGTAAACTCCAATTTTCAAAAAGCAAGGGAAATCTATACTGTATGTCTTTACTAGATGTTAAAATTGAATGGAAATGAAGCTAATAATTCATGTATGAAGCCGACATTAGTGGAAATGGTGACGTGTTCTGGAATAAGATTGCACATGAGAAATACCTCTCTTTTTCTACGGGGTTTACATCTCAATATGTTCACGATATTGCTGTTGGGCAGATGATGAAATGCTAAATGCTAGTCAGATATGATGCTAGGAAGTCCATTTATAAGCTTATATCAATTTAAGAAATTAGAAAATTTGAAGTCCTTGTGCAGTTTAATTGAGCTACAATCTCCTAGAGAGGTTGGTGAGATAGCAAAATGAGAATGCTAAATTGTTACTCCACTGGACATGGGATATCATTACGACTCCTAACCAACATTCATACCCTATTGCAGTTTCCCCTTTCCAGAATCCACCAACAGAACACCAAGTGGACTAATACAACTGAATTTTCACATGATAATTTTATCTGTTATCTTCCTTCTTTTCTTCTGCTTTAAAAACGTTACTAATCAGGTTAAAAGCATTATATTCTGCAGAGATGAAGCTATGATGCCTTTTCTTGCCTGGGCTTTGCCCAAGCATTGCTTGTGTAATTTGCCTCCAGATGCATGTATATTGCCAATGCATTAGCTGCATCAAGTAGTTATATGCAGCCCTTTAAAGCTCATGCTACAATTTTGACCTTTCAATGCTTTTGTTAGCCTCCATACCCTACAAAAGAACCATTAGTTACAATTTCATTTTGCTTTATTATTATATATTTGATATGTCTTAATCTTTTCATTTGGCTTGTCTCTGAATTTTGTTTTTGGTGGCAGCGCATCACTATACCTGAAATCTTGGAAGATGAATGGTTTAAGAAAGGTTATAAGCCCCCTGTGTTTAAGGAGAAAGAAGACACCAACTTGGATGATGTTGAAGCCGTTTTCAAGGACTCAGAAGTAAGTGCTATAAATAAAACTGTTCTACACAATCTTGCTGTAATCGTTTCTCACTGCTTGATGATGGTATTTTTTGAAGTTTAATTCATTGGCATTGCTACAGGAATACCATGTAACAGAGAAGAAGGAAGAACAGCCAACAGCAATGAATGCATTTGAGTTAATTTCTATGTCAAAAGGACTAAATCTTGGGAATTTGTTTGATACAGAACAGGTTTGCATGTCAAAAGGCTTTCTTTGTGTTGTACCTTGAAACTTCTATATTTTAGATTGATGATTCTGTATGTGTGCACGCACATGTGCCTTCATGCAAAGTGAATAATGGTAGTGGATCAAACATCCCCTTCCTGCCTCTTAAGCAAGAGTTAGCTAACATATCATTCCATTTGCAGGCTGGTAGGATCTAGTAGTCAGGATGTGTTTGTTTGTGTGTGGTGTGTGAATGTGCATGTGTATGCTTTGCCTTTGTTATCTTGTCATTTGATTTGAGCATTTCAAATATAGGTTGACTCAGGAATGAAATCTAAATACATGCATGAATGTGCACGTAAAGGGGATGTTTGAAACAATCCAGGTTCTTTCATTGCTACTGGACCATGTCATATAAATTCATTGAAGGTGTGATAACAGAGAGAAATGTCTAGTGGGTTATAGTAGGTTTCATGCAACCTCTGAAATTATAAACTATGAGATTTGGTTGAAACAGTATCTATTTTGCTATAATGAACTAGTTTCAAAGTGGCATTTTTTTTCTGGGGAAATATACATGGTCTTTGATGATGGTTTAATTGGTTTATGGCCAGCAAATTTTGCAGACTGCATTAAACTACTGAAAATTTGAACCTTGTGTTATTCTCTGTTCATATTTTGTGATTATGTGGTTGACTACAGGAATTTAAGAGGGAAACAAGGTTCACATCTAAATGTCCTGCCAATGAGATAATCCATAAGATTGAAGAAGCTGCAAAGCCTCTGGGTTTTGATGTTCACAAGAAAAATTACAAGGTGCAAAATGTAAACAATATACATTGTTCTTATTTGCCATTAGTATGAGTGCCTGAGTTGATGTATATTCAATGTTTTATTCAGATGAGGCTTGAAAATATGAAAGCTGGGAGAAAGGGAAACCTTAATGTTGCCACTGAGGTCAGTGAAAATGAAACTTGCTATTAAGGTCTAGTCAGTAGAACTATTTTTTTTTTTTTTATTAATTCTGCATTTTCCTATTTTTCCATCAGATTTTTCAAGTGGCACCTTCTCTACATATGGTTGAAGTGCGAAAAGCAAAAGGAGACACTTTGGAGTTCCATAAGGTACCATCTTTCTTTCTTTCTTTTTTTTTTTGTTTGCTTTCTAAAGGGAGATGAAAATTGAGATTTGATGAGATTTTTCCGTATGCTTATCATTATGAATTGATTTTCTTCCACTTCAGGTAAAAAAATAGTAGTTAAGGGCTGCTTAATAGTGCATGATCATTGGTCATAATAAAGATCTTAGGAATGCCATTAGTTGATTCTTTCAAGGATTGGAATTCGGCCTGACGCATTGAGATTAATGTTCAACTTGATAAGATTGTATAATTAAAAGAAAGATTCGGATTGGGATTGGGAGACTTATAAGGCTTGATGTTTCAGGATAAAAAAAAACTTGGTTTATCAAATAAGGTTTATACACGGAGTTCAAAAAATAAAAGGCTGCTAACTTGATATGAAAAGATCGGTGCAGGAACTGCTGGAAATCATGCTGCAGGTAATTAGAAGAAGAATAACTAAGAGAGAGAACAACGACGGTGCCTTTTTGAACTTGAACAATTAAACCAAAATATTTAATTCATTTATCAAAATTATAATAAAATAACAAGGTTTCTGAAATATTTATTTATTCTTACAAAATAAAGGAGTTTTTAGGTTTGGAACTTGGACCAAGCACTGTGGAGTTTGTATCTTGTTCCCTTGCATTATGTATGTCCTAGTGGCATGTTTTTCACCACCCATCTGTATTCAAACACCTAAAAGTGCAGTAAACTGATTGGGATTAGGCAAGTTTCTGAAAGCAAAACATTTGAAACACTGAACCAGAAAAGCAAGTTTCTATATCAAGGAACTGTTATAATTATGCTGATTAGGTGGTCCTGTAGTATTGTCTGTCTAACAACTGTAATTATATCTTGTTTGATGTTTTTCCTCTGCAGTTCTATAAAAACCTTTCAACCTGCCTTGAAGATGTTGTCTGGAAAACTGAGGAGGACATGCAAGAAATGAAGTAAAAATAGTGCCTGTTTTGAAGTTGGATGATCGATCATCTTTTGTTCATGTTACCTCGTCAAATGTGTTATACTTGTTTGTTTTATATCTTCATTCTTTATCAGCCCCTTTTTCCTGGGACCATTTTCTGTCTTGTAGAATTAGAGAGACATGATTTCACCAATTGCTTTCCATGCTTTTATTGTTGGAAAGCATGGCTTGTTTGTTTCTCTTCAACTGGACAATGTTTTTTTTTTTTTTTTTTTTGAGAGGATTCAACTGTGACAATGTTAATAACGAAATATTGGAAGATTAAAGTGTGTGTATGCTTCATTTTTTTTTTTTTTTTGCTGTTCTTGGTTCTTTTGCAAAATAATTTATGAAGGTTCTGTTACTGTGTCAAGTGTTTAACTTATTGTTATATATTTGCAAAATAACTTTCATGATTCAGATAAAGAAGTTTCTAATGTTTCAGAATCACTTTGAAATATCATAATATAGTTGTTCTTTTGGAAATTTGAGAAATTATTAATTTTGAAAAACATAAATCAATAAATTGTGAGTATTTTTATAATTGGACTAAAAAAAAAGCTAAATCTTATGAGAAAAAAAATATATATATAAAATTTCATTATTTATTATTATTATTATTATTGTTATTCAGCATTAAAACTTCACATTAACTTCATATATATATATATATATATATATATATATTTAAAATAGTAAAAAGTATTTTCTAGAAAATTTTCAAGTCAACTTAAGTAACATAACTAGGCTTTGAAATTGATTTGTTTAGATGTGATTAATTTGAATTTTATTTCGAGTTCAAAAAATTGTTCAAAATTGATTTGTTAATTTTTATCTAATAATAATATTTTTATTCGAGTAATACTAATTAATAGCTATTTTAATATATTTAAATTTTAGTTTATATTTATATATATTTTATGAAATACAAAGAAAAATAATAAATTTTAGAATATTACTATATTAAATATTTTTATTGGAGTTACCACCAGTTTTCAAATTGAATTTAGAAATGATCAAAATTGTAAGTGAAAACTAATTCAATTTTATTTTGTGTTTCCTATTATTTTATATTTTTTTATTAGAATAAATTACTAAAAGAGGAATGGTTGAAAGGTGGAAGAGTGACAGTTGACGCTAGTCGACGAAGAACAGAAACACACAGCAAAACCAAAAAAAAAAAATAAAAATAAAATAGCCGAAAGCAGCAGTGATCTTGCAATCTTGAGCCTTCAAATCGGCCATTTCAATGCTTCTCAAGGTATTATAATCTTTAAAATACCACTCTTCAAGTTCTCAATTCAATTTTGCTAAACTTTGGTATTGAAAATCTCAACTTTTTGAATTTTGTTTGAAGGTTCTTCGTGTCTAATAACAAACTTGCTATACTGGATTTTTAGCAGAGAAGATCATGGTAAAGATTTAATTTTTCTTCTATAGATATATCTTTATTAATACTAAATCTTGAAGGTTCTTTATTTGATCCAAATTATATAGTAATTTTGGCGTTTCTTGCTGGTTCAGAATTTCTTGATCGGAGCTTTTAAGCCACCGTGTAACATTTCAATCACTTTTGCTGACGGAAGAACTCGCAAGCAGGTTTCTTGTTCACAATAATTTTCTTACTTTGTTTTTTTTTAATAACTGTAGAATTTTGTGTATTCAATCTTCAGTATAAAGAAGGAATTGAAATTGTGATTTTCATGGAGGTGGAGCATAGATTTCATTTGGGTTTTCAATATTTTTTATGGATCATATGATTTTTGAACTGCTTAACAATATTATTATTACCTGCAATTCAAGAACTTGAGAACATAATTTGAAGGTTTTGTAGAATTTGATTTTAGAAAGTTACTTAGGGAAATGTTTGGTTTTTCATTTAGGGTTTTTGAAATAACAGTATTATGTGCATTTTGATTCTGGAATAACTGAAGTAAATTTTTCTACAAGTCAACTTTGGTCAGCATGTGTAATTTAATTATAGGGAAAATGTGCAAATTTGACCCTACTGTTTACCCCATGGAGCGCATCGTCAAAAATAAACCTGACGTTACAAAATTGGGTCATCAGACCTCTTCTTCCATTAACAATCTCTCTCTCTCTCTATATATATATTAACTTAGTTAATTATATTTTCTTACTCACTTATTAATACTTTAATTATCCTTAAATTAGTTATAATATATTTTCTTCAAATAATTTTTATTAAATAAAATTTCAGTTTGAAATAGTAAGATTTTAAATTTTTTTACTTTTTATGTAATTAAAAAAATAATTAATTAATTAACTTAAACATAGTTTATATTAACTAGTTTTAGGCCACATTTTGTGCGCTTTTTATTTATTTTTTATTTAATTTTGTTATAGCTGTAGGTATTGTAAATAGCTTAATTAAGGGCTTTATTAGAGGATTCCTAATTAGGAAATCTTCCTAATTAATATATCACTAATTTGTATATATATGTACCTGTTTTATGTGAATAAACATAAGAGAATTCGAGCTCTCTGATTACATGGCATCAGCGCAATTGCAAATTTGTTTTTTCTGAATTTTTTTTTCCTGTTCTCTTCCTTCTCTGCTGCCCAGTGAGCAGCTCTACGGGTCACCCTTGAGAGTGACCCTCGGGACTCACCGCCGGCACAACCAGGAGCGCCGCTTGCCGATCGGCCATTCCTTCAAGTCCGGTCATCAGCAGCCCAACGCGTGAGCTTCACGCACCGCTGGAAGCTTCTGTCACTTGTCTCACGTGCCGTCGCGTGGAAGCGTGTGTCTCGGTGTCTTTTCTTCTGATCCGTTCTTCCGGTGTCGCCTCCCTCTTTACGGCCCTCTAGTGTGTCCTGTTGCTCCAATAACTCACCATCATAGGGAAGCTTCCCTTCCTCGCTACTGTGCTACTGTGCTTTTTTATTTTTGGGGCTGCCTATTTTGTTTTGGGTGTGTTTTGGGCTGCTGTCTGGTTATAATTTAGACTTAGGTCTGATTGGTTGTCTTTGGATTTGATTATTATTATTTGGATCTTGTGTTTGTTTTGATGGCTGATGAGCAAAAGAATTTTATTGTGACTGATATAATTCCCATGATGTCCAAAATCACAGAACATAAGTTGAATGGTCCTACTTATTTAGATTGGTGTAAGACTGTTAGGATTTATTTGCGAAGTCTGTCTAAGGATGATCATCTGACTGAGAATCCATCAACAGACAAAAATTGCCAAGAATGGCTACGAGATGATGCCCTCTTGTTCTTGCAAATTAGGAATTCTATTGACACTGAGGTCGTCAGCCTGATTAATCACTGTGAGTATGTCAAGGAATTGATAGAATATTTAGAATTTTTGTATTCTGGAAAGGGGAATATTTCCTGTATTTATGAAGTTTGTAAAAGTTTTTATCGTACTGAACAATAAGATCAGTCTCTTCAGACTTATTTTATGAATTTTAAAAAGACCTATGAAGAATTGAATGCCTTGTTACCCTTTAGTCCTGACGTAAAAGTCCAGCACGTTCAACGAGAGGAAATGGCAGTTATGAGCTTTTTGGCTGGTCTTAATTCTCAGTTTGAGGTTGCTAAATCCCAGATTCTGTCTAGTGCTGAGATTTCATCTCTCTATGAAGTCTTTACCAGAGTACTTAGCACAAATACTAGTACTTGTGTTCTTCCATTTGTTCAGGCTTCCAGTGCTCTTGTTAGTGGATCTACAAATGGGCAATCCTACAATAGGAATAATAATAGGGGAGGAAGTACAGGAAGTTGGGATAATCGAAGTCAGGAGGCAGGGGGTGTTGTGTGTTATTATTGTCATGAGCCGGGCTATACCAAACGCACATGTCGCAAATTGCAAAATAAAAATCAGAAGTCTCACTCAGCTCATGTTGCAGCTACTACTGCTACACTTAGTTCATCCTCTGAGTAGACCATTACAGTTTCTGCTGATGAATTTGCTAAATTCACTCAGTACCAAGAAGCATTGAAGAATTCATCTAGACCCATCACTGCCATTGCTGAGTCAGGTAACTCAAATACGTGTCTTTTTTTCTCTTCCTCAAAATGGGTCATTGATTCTGGTGCCACAGATCATATGACAGGTAATCCTAATCTCCTTTCCTCTTTTCAGTCACATACATCTCCTTCTAATGTTACTTTAGCCGATGGTTCTACTTCTTCTGTTCTTGGTTCTGGCACTGTTTATCCAACTCCGTTACTTACCTTGACTTCTGTATTGAGTCTACCTAGATTTGCTTTCAATTTAATATCTGTGAGTAAACTTACTCGTGCTCTAAATTGTTGTATCTTATTTTTTCCTAATTATTAACTGGTTGGAAAATTGAATTATCTTACAGTAACTCGTCCTGATATTGCATACTTTGTTTGTGTTGTAAGTCAATTTATGTCTTCTCCAACAATTTGCTATTGAGCAACTTTAGAACAAATCTTATGTTACTTAAAAGGGAGTTCCCAGACGAGGGATACTGTATAAAAATCATGGACATACTCACATTGAGTGTTTCTCATATGCAGATTAGGGGGGGGGGGGGGGGGGGGCGCGGGTTTCAAGATTGATCGAAGATCCACTACTGGTTACTGTATTTTTGTTGGAGGAAATTTGATTTCATGGAAAAGTAAGAAACAAAATGTTGTATCCCAATCTAGTGCAGAATCGGAATATAGAGCCATGTCATAGTCTGT
>CATKHJ010713498.1:0-12382 GCA_949750685.1 Vernicia montana
AAATTAATTATTGAGATGGTATGAAAATTGATTTAATGGGAAAAGGATTTTAATTTTTTCTCAGTTTAATTTTATATTGTGGTTGAAAAAGAAAATTTAATTACAACTTAGGGGTATTTTAGACTTTCCATAAAATTTTAATTGAAAATATAACAGAAGGATTACTTAGTTTGACGGAGTGAAACATGAGGGATTAAAGAGTGACTTTTTCAAAATGCAGGGACGAAATTATTATTTTAAATAAATCTTAAGGACTAAATAGTACTTTACCAAAAAAAAAAAAAAAAAAAAAAAACCTTTATCCATAAACAATTGAAAATTCCCTGCTGCCAGAACATGATGTTGACTATCCTCAAGCACTTTCACCAGGGATATGGTCTTCTCTCGTGGCCCAAATAAATAAATAAATAAAAGAGCGCCATTTGAATTCCAGAAATATCATTTGGATCTGACCAAAATTGGCAAGCAAATCTGTAATGGAACATGATTCTTCTTGAAAGTCTAATAATAAGACTTACGAGCTGACCCAAAGGTGAAGTGACTGCACTGCTATAAAGAAACTCACTTTTATATCCATGGAATTTGCCGATACATATAATACAATGAACTAAGAAATGCACGAGATCAACAGATAAAAGCTCCTTGCTAAGACTTCGCTTTCTGCAATACTTCCTTTAGGACCAAAGCTATTCTATGTGACATATGGTGTTCCAAAAACCTCTCTTTCACCCTCTCATATCCTTTCTTTCCCATTGTCAGCCTCCTTTCTACATGTGTGGCTAACTTTACTATGTTATTTGCAAGGGGAGTTACACCTTCTTTCCCAACAGGATGCAAAATGCCTGTTGTTCCATTCACTACGATCTCCGTGGTTCCTCCAGCTGCAGTGCCCTGGATGATTATCAAATAAAAAACAATCGTATAATTTGGATACAAGAAGGAAATTTAACAAATTGATGTATATGTTCTCATAAATGCACAGGAATTAAGTCAAGTGATTCAAAACACGGGTATGCCATCACTTTAAAAGAACAACTATAAAACCAGTACGTATATGTGAACAAACTCTTTACTTAAGGGCAATAATCTGGGTAATTCAGGCTGAGCATGAAAATCCTATTTTCTGCATTAAACAGGACAGGAAAATTTTCTTTGAAGGCTCTGGCTAAGCAACCATTCAAAAAGTGAAAAAGGACAACAGCAAACTACCCCTTGAAAAGACTCATTTCTTGAAGACTATGCCTAGATATCACATTTACAGTCACAACTTATGAGCACCCAAAAGGCCCCTGGTCTTGGTTTTCCTTTTCCCATTTTCTTTGGATAGTCATTCCTTCCTATTTCAGGCAAAAAAATGTTAGGTGTAAACTAATTTGTAGACATTTATGTTCCCCCCTCCTCTCTGTGCCACCCCCCGAAACAGCACTAACAATGACTTACTATATATTTTGGCAAAAAGGGTAGATTAGGCAAAGCATTTTGCTAAGACTGGAAGGCATACCAACACAGGCAGTTGAAAGGCCATTGCTTCAATGGTTATCCTCCCAAAGCACTCTCCCCGGGCCTACATATGAATAACAACTTTAAATTTCAGCAATGAAACACATATAAAAAAATTTGTACATGAATTCCTATAAAGGAAAAGCAGACTGGAAGAAAATATTAAGTGAAAGAAATCAATATAAAAGAAAAAAGGTTTGAAGATATAGAAGTACTAAAAACCAAAGTGCAGCCACGTTTTAATTACATCCAAAATAACTAAGATATGAAGGAGCAGAGAATAAGGAACTTTCAAATAATTTGATTCTCCTTGCTTTACCTTGTAATATCATATTTAAGTTCTTCCAGGATGTAACATCAACAAGATCACAAAAGTGCACAGAAACACTATCAGATAATTTAGTTTAATAGCAAAGGTGACCCCTATTAGGAAAGGCTCTCTATGAGCAATAAAAAATATTTATTTTCCAATTGTTAATAATAAAAGAAACCCTTGTTTTTGTTTATATCACTGTATCCAGGAGAAACTATCAAGAATAAAATCACAGATAGAAACAAATAAAAAATAAATAAAACAATATTACTTCCTATAAAAAGTGTGAAGTTAAATATGCAGAATTAACCTGAGAGTTCTGAACAAGAACATCAATAGAGGCCAAATATGGAGCAACTGCCAGGGTTTTGTTTATGAAGTGAACATGGTCTTGAATTTTTTTCTCCTGAACAAATTTACGCAGTTCTGTTTCAAACTTTGTCTGAGTATTCATGTCACTTCCCACTACTACTGCATGCAACGATGGCAGCTTCAATTTCTTCTCTTGGATCTGCTGCAGACTCTCATAAAAAGAACGAAGAAATAGATCCTGACCTTTCCCACGTGAAACACCTGCAATGTCACGTCCCAATGCTCAATAAACAAAAGATTTGAATGAATAACATAAGCTACAATGTACTGGAAATTCAAAAGTTCAATTGCTAACACTACGCAAAAGATTTAATTGTATAGCCTAGTAGAAGAAGCTAACCAAAGTTGTAACAGGCACCATTGCATATTGTAAGGATGGGGAGGTAAATCAGTGAGAATTGCCCAGCAAAGAAGTTGTTGGTAAGTGATACTAATAAATAAAAGTTTGCGTCAAAGGTGTCAATGAACAAAGTATATCAAGAAGAACAGACATTGTTCAGGGCAATATGTTATCATTGGTAACAGAATTTTCAAGATTAGTAATTGGACCAAGTGAAAGATTCAATTGTTGAAGGAGGAATTGCATCCAACAAGTGAAGCACAAAGATATTCTACACACACCGCCCGCAACTCATTGCTATTCATTCATGCCCCTATAAGAGGTGCTGGCATTCAAGAATTTTGCAAAATCATATTTGTGAAAATCGACATTTCACCTTATGTCATGAGAAAAATATAAAGCATGCTACTTTCTCTTAGAGGAACAGATCCAAGTAGGCCTTTCCTCAAACGAGATTGAGAATGCCACCTTTCGTTATTAAAAATAGATCAAATAAACAAGATGACATCCCATTTTCATATGAGAAACAATTAAGCACACCACCTAGTTCAAATATTGCACCCACAAAAATGTAAACTCTTGTGGAATGGACTCCAGCACTACATAACACTGTTATTCATCAGAAACAACACATAAAAACTGACCCATTTGGTGAATTTTGCAATCGTCTTCTCTGAACGACTTCAATCTGAACTACAATTTAGATCGTCCTACCAAAATTGGCTTTCCTTTTTTACTTTCTTTTTTTCCCTAAAATTAAGGGAGGAAAAAACAAATCTTCTACTCTTGCAAATAAGTCCTGTTACAGCATAACTTCTAATTGACAATAAGATGGCCCAGGTGAAATCATTTGCCTTGTCAACAAGGAAGGAAACATACTATTTATTATGGCAAAGAGCAGATCGTCATTTCTGACTCCAAGAGATTCCCGAACATGCTCACGTAGAACCCGATTGGCCACACTATCTTCAGCCACTTCCATGAGGTCCTTGCTATTACCAAGGTGCACAACATAAGTTTCAGGCATTCTAATTCTGCAAATCAAAAGAAGGTAGATATGAGGTCTTGAACATAACAAAATCTATATAGAAAATGAAATACAAATCAACTTCAATGTGGATCCATAATTTTTTTTTTTTAAGAAAAAAATACAAAAATAGAGAAAACCTGGTGTGAATTAATGGACGGCAAGACAGACACTTACAAAAGACAGAAGCATACCCTAACCGCTCTCGAGTCCTGTTCTTCCAGTACTCTGTTGTTGTATGCGAATCAATCATAGCACCTGCAACAAAAGGGAGGTGCTTAACATACTCTAATTTGAAATAATGCCCTCGCATTTCATGAATCCACCACAGAACCTTTGGTAAAACTTTTTGAACATTCTCCTTGAGAACAGCATCCAGCCATTTCCCAGCAACAGCAGTATTTAAAATGACCAAGTCAGCCTTAAGAGCTATATCTATGGCTTTCTGACCTTTTGCAGAGAAAACCTAACAATTATATAAAATTCACCATCAGGGAGACCATAAACAAACTGATCATAATTCAAATTAGATAACGGAAAAGTTCAAAAATCACCTGCACTCCTCGGTCTAACATTTTACGTTCCAAACTATAGATCACTTCATCAGGTTCAGCCGGTTTCTGGTTAGTTATCCAAACAACTTGAGCACCAACACCTCTCAACAAAAACGCCAATTCCATCAACAACAAAGGTCCACCTGCACGTTCAAAATGCAACACTCATTTTCCCAAGAAACAATCAGAAAGCAAAAATTCAGCATTGAAAGAAACATAGGGATATTACCAGAAAGAGAAAGCTCGTGGGAGACAAGGAGAACGAGCTTGGACTTCATGAAATCAAGAGGATTGGGAGCCACAGTGGCAGCTTTTGTAGCTTCTTCAAAACGGTTACTAGTAGTGCTAGCGCTGGAATGACAAGAATCGAAGGCGGATCTAATGAAAAAGACCATTAAAGTTGATACAGTGAACAATGCGAGAATCATAAGTGGCCATCTCTTCTTGTGAACTGTAATCCACACAGTTGATTGTTTTCCCATTTGAATTCGCTTATGATTTTCAGTTTCTATCTGATATTTGTTGCTTAAGATCTGAAGTCGACCACGATTCGACTCGATCGTCAGAAAAAATTCACTGCCATTGGCATCAGTAAATGATCACTGCTCGATTTAAACTGGAAGAGACAATAGCCGACGAAGAAGCTCCCTGGGCTTTCACCTGAGCTTTTGGGCTTAATAATAAATACCTGGGTTGAAATTGGATTTCCGACTCACGGCAAACCATTTTAAATCTGACGTGTAAAATTGGATGGCGTGGAACAAAAAATTTGCTGATGCGTCATAGATCACTGATGTGGTGGAGTATCTGGCATGGTAGCTTATATATGATGTGGCTTGAAAATGCTATCATAACGTGAGGTGACGTGTCATATCTTATTAATGTGGCTAATTTTCTAATGTGGCAGATATAATTGTCGTGGTATTTAATGATGTGCCATGCATTGTTAATGTGAATTAAGTAAATGACATATCTATAAATTGCTTATGAGAACTTAGTCGACATGGCACGCATTATTGATGTGACCAATTTTCTTACATGGCATTAAGTTATATGGAAGTTTTAGATAACGTGGCTTCAAGTTGCTTATATGGCATTCAATTACGTATCACACATTGCTAATGTGGTTACTTTATATGACTTGGTATCAAATGATGTGTATTCAAATGGCTTACGTGAACTTAATTGATGTGGCACATAATTTGAAATTTTATATTTGACTTTAAGTGATGTGAAATTTTTTACGATATGTTTATATTTTGCTGATGTGGCTTTTAATGATGTGTCAATACATATATATGTGGCAAAGATTTTACTCACGTGGCACAAATTAATATGTGGCGTGGCTATTTTTATGATGTGGCATGAAGTGATGTGTCACTTGTGGTTTATGTGGCAAATATATTCTTACGTGGCGATAAAGGTCATGTCCACGTTTGGACGATGCGGTAAATATGATCTTACTTGGCATTATGTGATGTGGCATGATTTATGACACTTATGAGATGACATGGCTCCGATGATGTGGTAGAGGTTTCAGATGATTACATTTAGTTTATATAAGCGAGTATCGTTCAATTTATTATGTTACCATAAATGATCGTTATTCTGATCGCCTTCAACCTTTAGCTCTAGGAACAGTGCATAGAAAATGAGAGAGGTCCGTCGATGGCGCTTGAGAGATCAAAAAGTCTGGTGATTTCCAAAGAAGTATTTTTTGTGTTGGATGAGTTAATCAGGGCCAGAAAGAGAAAGAAAAAAGAATAAAATTGAGACTCTTTTTATAATCGATCAAGCTATGACTCTGATACTATATTAATAGAGAACGAGAAATAGGAAGGGATAGTTTTTATTTTTGGGTGTTTATAAGCTTTACCAGTGGTATCCATATAATCTAGCACAAGAGCAAAGGACAGAGAGAAATATACATAATAAGAACCACCACAAATTCACCATAATTAGATGTTGAAACACAAGATTAAGAGATACATAATCCTAACCACATATATTTTTATAATTAAATGTAATGATTTTTCTCAGTTAACAAGGCGACAATTTTTCCTAACTTCACCATTAAAACCTGTAAGAGGATTAATGTTACCCATCTTAACCATGGACTTGGCAAATTGGTGAAAGAACAGGGCCTCATCTTGAGCATAGCTCTTAACCAATTCCATAGTCTTGTCAATTTTGCCAGTGAAAAGCACTTCATCAGAAGTGAGAAGCCCTTTGCCCCACAGAATAAGCTTGAAGTAGGTGTTATCAAATTTGACTGGGGAAGCAAAATCCAAAGGGGAGATGTTATTGTCACCGCCAGATCTTGGACATACTGACTTCAATCCTAAAGAGTAGGTTTTCTCCAGAGTCTCATCTGGTCCATTTTGGTTGTATAGCCTTTGCTTGAAGGTCACACACCTTGCCACGCCAATTGTATGCCCTCCTACAACAACATCAAAACCAGAGTTATCTTTGTACCAAAAATTAGCATTGGTACAAGGAGAATTTATACATTTTTTTTTTTTTTTTTACCTGAGAGTGCAACAAGGTCAACCTCATTAAGACCTTGACGCTTGAAAAATGTAATGAGGTTTTGGATGGTGGAGTTTGGAGGTGGAATGTTTGTGTTTGAGCCGCTGAGACTTGCAGTTTTTGAGTCCCTTCTTCCAAGTGGGAGTTCCCAATGGGGTCCGCCGGTCTGTGTTAGCAGTAAGTGGGTAAAAGCATTAGAAAGTAGAAACAAGTCATTTTAGTGACTTCAAAACTGCTTCTTGAAGCACTCGAGTTGAGTAGCTTACTAGTACAGTTGAGCCACGAGCTGCCAAGGCAAGAATATCAGCACAAGAAACAGTCTGAGGGCAGGCTTCTTCTAACTTGGCCTTGATTTCATCAATCACTTCAAATCCTCTAAGGGAGTTGTTGTTTGGTCCCGATTTTTTTTCACTCACTATTGTTGCACTATCGTCCAATAATACTGATGCATCGCAGCCCTGTTACATGAATAATTTGGATATTCAATTGAACAAGAAAAGCCTATTGTGTAAATATTGATTATAAATGAATTAAGCAAAATAAACCAAGTGTAAAACCTGCACAAAGCAATCGTGGAAATGAAGCCTAAGTAAAGAGGCAGCCGTCCTAGGCTCCATTGCAATAGCCTTCCTTAGGACAGACATTACAATGTCATTAGCTTCAGGGCATGAGAACTGATAAAATTCAGGAAACAGAGTAAAGGAGCCACCACCGCTAATAGGGCCCTTGCCACCCCAACCAAAGAAACCAGGGTGAGCTAAGGAGATTTTGGATGATAAGACAATCATTACAATCAAACCAAAAGTAACTTTTGAGATAGCCATTGATGATGGGAACTACTGGAGAAACTCTTAGCTGTGGACTCGTATTGTTTGGTTATCTCTACTACTTATATTATGAAGCCAACCACTCTCCCTTCCAAATCCTTCTAAAGCACCTAATATGGATAGCTACGACCATCTCAACTTCTTGTCTTTATACCTCTTCAGGCATAGAAAATATTTGCCTACATGTGCAATTGTGCCTGTTTCAATGAATTTGGTTGCGAGAGTGTTTCTGGTACCACCTGCTCCAAGATCAATTTCTGGGCAGCTTTCTCTCAACTTGGCAGTTTCGATTATGTCATGAGCTTAACTTTACATTAACCACTAAATACACCATTTTCATTTTTAACATTATAATACATTATAACTTAACCCAGAAAGTCCTATTAAACATATTAGCTTAGAAAATATATACTTGTTCAAATTTTCACGAAATGTTGGCCATGGCTTTAATCTCAATAATATTATGTTAAATTGAATACAATTGATTTTCTAATGAGTACAATCCTCGATATCTTGCATAAAAAAAAACATCGAAACAATTTAGAAGGATACCTTCATATTTAACACAATTGCTGGGAAATAACAGTATATCGAAAGGTTAAGTGTCAATAATTATAATATCAGATCAAATGTATGGCAAGTTTTTCTGAACTTGGTTACATTTTTGCAGGATGCTATGTACAAAAGCTTTCTGCAGATGAACAACAGGATGAGAGCTGTCTCAAACGATCACTGGTCTCTCTCTCTCTCTCTCTCTCCCTCTCTCCCTGTCTCCATTAAAAAAAATTCTAGGCAAAGAAAGGCCTTTAGCCAGTTAGGTGATACATAAATGCATACATACAAGATGAAGAATGATACACACATAGACAGATTGAAATTAAGCTTTACACAGCTGCCTCATAGGAGTGAGCAGTCTTGCAAAACGAAGAGGGACATGTGCCTTGACCAATGTCCCATTCTCCATATATTCCTATTCATCAAGTAAAAAAAAAGACATGAGAAATGAAAAGATCAATTCTCTCTACTATGGATGAAAACAAAATAAATCAAGATTTGAGAATACTCACAGTTCTCTCTACCATTCCAACTTGGTGTATGGTACTGAGAAGATCCCCTTTCTCAAATGGGACCAAAGCTTCCACCCATACCATAGAATCCTGTATCAAGAAAAATGAAGATGCCAGTGAACATATAAAAATTCAACCAAATATATTTTCAAAAACACTGAAAACTGAAACCAACAAATACCTTCAGTTTTTCCTGAACCACAATGCAGAATTCTTGTAAGCCATCACCATTCAAAGCAGATATGCAAACTACATCTTGTCTTTTTTCTGCTTCCAATTTTATTTTTGAAGGATCACTAGCCCTATCAACCTGCCATAAGTAGCAGCAGTATCAATACAGAGTTATCACGAGACACAAAACTTCAGGTCTGTTTTAAGCATATTAAATCATCAAAATTAAGCATTTCTCTACCAAGCCAATGGACAGTAAATAAGATAACCACCATCTCAACAGAAAACTGGCAAGCAGGAGCATATTATTCACGAAAATGGACTTGTCACATGGCCAGAAACAATCATTTCATCACTTTCAAGTTAATTATCAAAGCAACATAGCATGTGCATGTGAGTGTGTCCTGATTCATTGCTACAATCAATAAATTGAAATATTCTGCATTCAGTATGTGAAGTGTGGATAATTTGTTATCTTCTGACTTATTTATCCTCCATGAAATGCTCAGAAAGCATAAGGAAACAAGAAGAAAAAAGTAGAAATGAAACACAACCTAGTTGAAGAAAACCAGGATCAGTTCAGTGATTCGCTTTTACAAATTAAGCAACAAAAGTGACATGAGTCTACGGAAATAAATTGTTACCATACAAATATATAGTTGGAGAAAACGGGACATATAATTCAATGGTTCATTCAATGTACCTTGTTCCAAACCATTAACTTTGGAATTGATGACACATCCAGTTCTGCCAGAACTCTGTCCACTGCATCTATCTGTTGCTCTGCTAGTGGATGGCTAAACTTCACAGTAACACGGAATAAGATAACTGTATTAATCATCCAGAATACATCTAATTTACTGTTTGACAAATGACAATTTTATACCTGATGTCTACTACATGAACCAAAAGTGATGATTCTGAAATCTCCTCCAATGTTGCTCTGAAGGCAGCAACCTGTTAAAAAGCACTCGTTAGACAATCCACAGAACTTGTAGAGTTTCAACCCAGGGTTGGATACGTTTGTAAATGGTTTAAAATTTATTCAAAACCTCTTACTTGACAATTCAGAAAATAAGACTAGAAGAACAGCAAATTGTGAACAAAACATGAGAAGAGAGATTATCATTAAGACTCTAAGCAGTGAAGGGCCTCACCAGGGTAGTTGGCAACTTCTGGATAAAACCAACAGTATCTGTGAGAAGAAATTCATTCCCATTCTTCATCTGGACAGCAACCAAATGACACAAATATTTCTTGTTATTACCAATTCTAGCAAGCTAACTGGTGCAGAAATCATTTTGGTACACAATTTCTATAAAGTTGCAGAATTGGAAAAAAAAAAAAAAAAAAAAAAAAGGATATCATCCTAAGACTAGCATATGTAGATGCTACAAAGTGAAAATGTATCTACTATTATACTAAGATTAGTTCTGTAAGTACATAACTGTGCAGAAGATAAATAATTCATAAGCATATCGTCAGGAAACTCTCTCTCTCTCTCAAATGACTGACCTGAACCCTTCTTGTGGTCGGATCAAGGGTTGCAAATAAACGATCTTCAGCAAGAACATCAGCCCCAGTCAATTGATTTAAAAGTGTGCTCTTTCCAGCATTTGTATATCCAACCTAAATTGCCAGAAAAATTGTGTATCTAAGACATCAGTGACTGCTAGAAAGCGCATCTTATACACTTTTCGTGAAAATAATAATACTTTAGCTTTTATGTTTTTACTTACCAAAGATACTACAGGGACAGGTACAGAGACACGCCTGTTCCTGTATTGCTTTCTATGTTTTCTGACAGATTCTAGCTCTTTTTTAAGAACACCAATCTAGAAAACAAATTAGTCAACAGTTCAAGCCATGTCTTTTCAGTTGATGACAAACAGCATTGTGAAAATCAAACAGAAGGAACCATAAAGTCTACAAGACAGAGGAGCAATTAAATGCAAGTAACAGCTTTCCTCTACAATAGAAGAGACACAAATCTCTTTCTTGTTCACAAAATGGATTTTTAAACAGTGAGACAATGATTTATCTATTAAATATCAGAAGAATCTACATACTTGAGTGCGTAAGATACGCTTGTCCACTTCAATTTGTTTCTCACCCATACCCTTCACCTTTCCTCCTGCTTGCCGCTCAAGATGAGACCACATTTTAGTTAGTCGAGGTAACTGGTATTCCATTTGTGCCAATGCAACCTAGAAAGACCACATATTTGTCAATGTGAAAGCAGATGAGTAATGAGTATGATGATGACATCCAAACTCCTCAAAAAACATTTAACTCATGTATCTGTTAGCAAACATTTTAATTGAAAGCATAACAGTAATCTTGCCTGCAAAGATGCTTCATGTGTAGCTGCTCGCTGGTTAAAGATATCCAGGATGAGGGCAGTGCGGTCACAAACTCTAACATCTCCACCAAAAGTCTTTTCCAAGTTGCGCAGTTGCCTAAAATTTTGGCATTGGAATCATGGAAAAAAAGAAGCATGAAGAGACTTGAGACAATATAAAAAACAATAACAGAAAGCCTTTCTCTAAATGAGATAGTTTAAACTGTATCATTCTTACCCAGGAGAAAGCTCATCATCAAATATTACAGTCTCAGCATCCAATGCATGAATTGCGCTTTTAATTTCTGAAACTTTACCAGATCCAATATATGTCCTTGGGTTTGGAGAAGTTAGTCTGCATAACAAATTGAATAATTGAAGCTGACCAGTGAACTGCTAAGAAAATTTTATAAAGAAGAATGCTTCCATGTTTATTGCTTTGGTGTCTTGGTGTTGTTGGTTCTTCCATATAACCTTATTACACCTTATAACTGTTAAGGGTTCTCACAATATTATGCCATATGCCAAAAAGAATAATTAAAACACATTAAATAGAATGAGAAGCTGTCTTGATAGAATCATTTGCAAAAGTCAGTCAGCTTTTGTGAAAGGAAGGTGCATTAGTGATAATATACTCTGAGCTCATGAACTGGTACGAAACTATCATAGAAACCAGAAACCAGCTAGATGTGGCATTAAAGTAGACTTGAAAAAAGCTTATGACTCTTTAAGCTGGGACTTCTTGGAGGAAATGCTTTTGCATTTGCATTTTCCTAGGGTGTTTGTCAATTGGGTAATGATTTGTCTAAGATCTGCCAGCTTTTCTTTGATGATTAATGGTAGGCTTGAAGGTTTCTTTCAAAGTAGTAGAGGAGCGAGGCAAGGGGACCCAATGTCTCCCTAGTTGTTTGTTATTGCCATGGAGTATCTTTCTAGGCTGTTCCAGGGAGTGAATAGAGCTACTTTTAAGTTCCATCAAGGTTGTGCTGGTTTAAAAATAAATCATTTGTGTTTTGCAGATGATTTATTCATCTTTTCTCATGGTGATGTTAGGTCTGTGCAGGAATTAAAAGAGAAGCTTGCTGTATTTTTTCAAGCTTCTGGGTTACAAGCAAATGAAATGAAGAGTAATGTGTATTGTTGTGGTATGGGTAATCAAATTAAATTTGCAGTGTTGCAGGGATTGGGATTTCAAGAAGGGAGCTTACCTGTGAAATATTTGGGGGTGCCATTAATTACTACTGGATTGAAACAAATTCATTGTAGAGAATTAGTGGCGAAAATCACTAAAAGAATATCTGGTTGGATGGTGAAACACTTGTCCTATGCTGGTAGAGTTCA